>ML795844.1:379363-393771 GCA_009831015.1 Picea engelmannii
TCCAAAAACTGTTATGATTTCTTTTATGTCTTGTTTGTCCTGTAACTTACTTCAGGAAGCATCACAGCTGATCCTTTGCGAGAATCTTAAGGGCTAAATGGTGTGAATTTCTTCCTCCAACCAGCTTAAGAAGCCATCATACACAGGGCAGACTTGGAGTGTTTCCAGGTTAATTAGTTAGATGTTTATTTCTTTGATTAATTAGTAGTTTAGTTAGATTTAGATTAGATCGCTTAATTTCAGTTAGCTTTCTTTTGGTTTCATAAATACAAAAAAGACAAAAATAGATTCGTGGTTGTCTTAGGGCAGCGAACACATGAGTTTTGCAGGTTTTAATTAAATCTGTAATTTGTCCATATTGTATATTTGTGCATAAAGAATGATCATAGCTGATAATTAAGTAGTTGATTTGAGTTATTATAATCATAGTTGGTATCTTGTAAATATATAATAGTTAGTAGTTTATAGTTAGATTAGTATAGTTAAGTTAATTTTGTTTTTATTAGTTTCTAGTTTCCTCTAATTTAGTTTGATTTCTTTTTTATTTAGTTAGTTAGTTTATTTTAGTTTGTTTTATTAGTTTTTAGTTTCCTTAGTTTAGATTATTTAGCTCAGATCATTTTCTCTTTGGTTTCCTTACGAGACCTTAGAGCGGCCAACAGAGCCGTTAAACTCGTCAGGGTGGTCCATA
Source organism: Picea engelmannii (assembly GCA_009831015.1). Taxonomy (NCBI): domain Eukaryota; kingdom Viridiplantae; phylum Streptophyta; class Pinopsida; order Pinales; family Pinaceae; genus Picea; species Picea engelmannii. Next base: position 380,055 of record ML795844.1, read on the forward strand.
CCAAACGGCTTGGGTTATTTAGACAACCCCGGACCGGTTCCACTCTCCCAGTTGACGGATGGACTGTTTCGCTCGTCAACAAGTTGCAGACAGAATCTCTGAGGAGTTCTGTAAAGCTCTACCAGGTGGGCATTGAGCAGGTGCAAGGGACCGCACAGAGGAGGAACTCTGCTGTGAGTTCATTAGAAGCAAGAATCACTTGGGGATTCTTGATACTCTGCCAGGAGGGCATTGAGTAAGTGCTAGAGTGCACAGAAGGAACTCTTTGAGTTCAATGATTGAAGAAGAGTCCATAGAAGGATCTTCGCAGGGTTTCTTAACACCCTGAAAGACTCAACAATAGGTTGCGTGAGTAGACAGAGTGCCAGGATGGCATCATATTTCTCCATCTGAGGGAGAAGGAAGAAGGAATTATTTTCCTTAGAAGTATGAGTCTCAGAAATCTCAGAAGAGATAGCACTTTGTGCGCGTGAAGCCTCTGCAGTAGCGCAGAAGTCAAAATCCTTCGAGGATTCGAAAGGAGCAAAGCTCAGGAGGGACAACGTTCATATACGCGCAGGAGAGGATTCAAAGTTGTGAAGATTGCAGAGGAAAGAAGACAAAGGTTGAGGCCTTTGAACATTTGAAATTCTTCCAAGTGTCTGAAGAAAAGCGCCAAAGCTCGGGAGGAGCAATAGCTGCCATTGGAAAAGACCAGAGAAGATATCTGAGCTGTTGAATTTCCCACGTCCAAGGAGCAGTGGAGGAGTGCACAGAGAAGGGACGGATCTGAACCGTCAGATCTTATCCATAGAACCCGACAGTCCTTGGATCTATCGAGAGTTGTATGAGATTTAAACCACACAAGCAGAAGCGAAAGTCCCGAAGGGGTCGTATCGGGATATCAGCGTTCGGGAGTTCGGGAGTCTGGAGGACGAGAGTCCGAGCACTCGACCTTAGAAATCACGAAAAGGTGAAATAGATCTAAGCCATCCGTCTGGGGGAGGACGTATGTCGTGGAATCATCCATTTTGGAGGTTTAGGCACCGGGACTCACAGAGGTGAGCACCTTGACTTCGCGAGTAGCGAAGTCCCAAGGGAATCTGAGCCATTCATATAGGATTAGACACGTGTCATGAGATCACTCATATCGGGGATTCAGACATCAGGGTTCAGAGAAGGAATTCCTTCGACTTCGTGAATGGCGAAATCACGAGAAGATCGGGACCATCCATTTGGGGAGGACAGGTGGCAGAGATCTAGGGATCTCACGATCTCGAAAGTTCAGATTTGGGTGCTCCAAGTCGCAAAGTTATGAGGAGTGGAGACATCCATTGGATCTAGAGAGCGAGAGGATGGTTGGATCATGAACCCCACCACCTATCGCGCGTTTGGGGGTTTGGAGGTTGAAAGGAGTCGTTTTCGATTTCACGAGTAGCGAAGTGCCAAGAGCTAAGCATAAGAGGACACGTGGCAGAGCCATAAGGTGGGGCCTGTGTGATAGACAAGTGGACAGGTGTCACTAGGAGGAAAGGAGTCGACCCTTCATTGACTTCTTGCGTCTCAGGGATTCGCAAGAAAAGAGCATGGAGACTCGATCCTTAAACTCGTGAAGTTGCGAGTATCGAGAACATGAGAAGAAAAATCAATATCACTTCTCAGGGGTTCATGAAGGGAAGGTGCCAAGGTTGGATGCTGAGACTCGCGAAGCGGTGAGTAGCGAGAGGTGCTAGCACTTAGCCTAGCTGGCGGTCATGCTCAGAAGGTGCTGACAGAAAGGAGCTATAACCATTTCGTCATTTTGAGTATCACGAGATTGGAGAAGGAGGAATCAAATGCTTCGACTCGTAAACTCGCGAGATCATGAGTTGTGACAAGTGCCATTGAAATTGGGCCTTGGTCATAGTGTTGTGGTCACTGGGGAAAGGTAGAGCTCGCACCTGGTGTAGTTCACACAGAGGAGCTTCCCGAAGGACCTGTGGATCGATAAGTGCATATTTAAGTAGGGAGTCAAAAGAGCCTCTTTGGCTTACGGAATAGAGTGAACGATCCTTAAGACCGGGAGGTCACGCAAATACCCTACCGAGGCATAGGGTGCATCTACGTCATTTCTCTAGCACCAACTAGAAGGAAGCTACAACTCCCTGTGTTCAAGCACCCACTTGAACCTCTGAGGACACCAGTCTCATCACTGTTCTGCAAGATTTTTCTACTCAGTCTTCCTCACTGTCTTCCAACATGCATCCGATGCCCATTCTGTTCTTCTGCCTTTTGTGCTCTGTGTGCCATTCTCATTCAATGCACTTTTTGTTTCCTATCCATTTCAGCTGCTGCACCACCTCTTTACTTCCTCACACATGCATTACCTCACCTCAGCAACAACAACAACATCTCTTCTCTGTACCATGTACTTATATATTTTGTGCACCTTATGCATGCAATGTGTGCAATGCCTCTGCATACTCACACCATGTCGATCTCCTCCACATCTCGAGTGCTCTACCTGATCATTGCAACTCTTCACCTTCTCTGGTGGTTCCCACCACGTGTCTAGCATCACTGGGTGTTCTACTAAGATTCCTCAGCCTCTCTGGCAGTTGAGACTCTTTGTCTTCTCTGGCATAATCGATCATATCCTTTATGTTTCAGTTACGAGCTCCAACCCTCATCTAGCTGTCAATTTCCTCCACGAATCGTCTTCATTCCACTGGCAGATTCCTTGTAACTCTTTAGCTCCTCTGAAAATCACACAGAAGTCTCTTTGCATCCTCTGGTATAAACCATCAATGGTTTCTAGCAGTTACACTATGAGGATAAAGATTATCCCTCCGATCATGCTCATGTTCACCTCCAGCGTTGGATTAATTGTGAAGGGTATTGTCGTTATTGACCTGTTTCGCACTTTCACAATTTGGAGATTCTGCGATGAGACATCTTGAGTCTCCATGTCATGAGATCCAAAAAGGAGCTTGGTTACTCTGGCTCCCTCCTCTACATGACCACAGGCGGTGACCACCGGTTACACTAACAATTCACCTTTTCAGTATTTCGGCATTCGTATGATCCAGTGTCTCGACACTCCCAGACACAATCCCTGAAATTTCGAGGTGGAGCTCATCTGCACTAGGTCCTTCCTCCATGTGACCACACACGGTGACCACAGGTTGTGCTAAAAGGCTCTGCGAACTCATGTTCTTCATTGAACCTGATCAACAGTCCACGATCTTGATGAATCAACGATCTAGATCTTTTCACGATCTCGCATCTCACTGTTTCAGTGATGGAGGTTCTCGTCACTCCAAGTCGTGATAGGCGAAGCTCCGAGATGGAGCTTAGATCGACGGTCCACGTTCTTGGTGAATTGACGGTCCAGATCTTATCATGAATTCGCATCTTGTGATTCTTGTGATGGAGGTTCTTGTTACTCCAAGTCGTGATAGGCGAAGCTCTGAGATGGAGCTCAGAACAGAGATTCACGTTCTTGGTGAATTGGCGGTCCAGATCTTATTGTGAATTTGCATCTCACTGTTTTAGTGATGGAGGTTCTCGTCACTCCAAGTCGTGATAGGTGAAGCTCTGATATGGAGATCAGATCAACGGTTCACATTCTTTGTGAATTGACGGTCCATATCTTATCGTGAATTCGCATCTCGCGATTGTTGTGCTTCGCGATTTCGTTCGCCTTGCGATTTTGCCACTTCACGATTTCGCCACTTCGTTATTTCACTGCTTCGCGATTTCGTCCGCCTTGTGATTTCGTCACTTCACGATTTTTCCACTTTGTGCTCTTTAATGAATATACAGGTTTTCCCTGATCCAACGATGGTCGAATCTTATGCTCAGATCTGACGCCTAATATTTGTCCTCCTCTTCTGCCCATTCTTCTTGTCCACAAATAGTTTTGACGGTCACTCTTCTTCCATTATCACTGCGCTGTTGATCATGTTGATCTTTACCATAACTGTTCTTGCCATCAATGACAAGCTTACTCCCAACTGTAAACCTTCCAACAATTAGTGCCTATGGATATGTGAAAGATATTGGTGTCTCTTGCTAAGTTGGTTCTTAGAAGTGGGGATTGGTGTCTCTAGTAGATTAATGTCTATGAAGATCTGTAAGAGTAGGTTGGTTTCTACTAGGATTTGTACCAATGGGGATTGGTGTCTCCATTATTTTGGTGCCTACAAATATGTATAACAATAGGTTGGTTCCTACAGATAATTATAAAGAAATGTTTCATGGTTTTCTCCTTAAAGGGTTTCCACAAAAATCTTGTGTTTCATGTTCTATAGTTAATATGTGATATTTTACTCTAGTTGATGAATGCTTGAAAAAGTAAAAATTGTATTATACCAATCCACCCCCCCTCTCAGTATAAGTGTGTACTTAACACCAAATCCCTTATAGAAGGGTGTAACAATACTAGGGTTTCATTCAAACATGTTGAGAATGGTTGGGTCTAGGAATGGGGAAAGTTAAGAAAGAGTTTAGATAAGTCAATTGATCAATTACATGTGTGTGAGGTGTTGTAATGCATTTAATATCAATAAGAGAGTCTAAAAGAGTGATAATGAGTCGTGGAACACTAGCTATCAATGAGAAATAGTTGTTATAATAGAACTTGTAAATAGAAACAATGTACTTCAACATGCAACAATTTTGAAGCAGAAACAAGTAAATGATATTAATTTAGTGAAATACAATGGAATATGTGTGTTAAATTCCAAGCAAAAGGAAAATAAACCACAGAGCATTGACTGTTTCAACAAAATTTTTAATTTAGACAATAATACATCAACAGTGATAGTTTTATAACAGTAAGAAGGAAACTTTCTTCAATTCAATAGTGTAACCTTGGAACTTATGCCCAATACCAAGTACAATGCAGGTAAGATGTTAGAAAATGATTATATGCTTGAGTTATTGTTAAAGAAATTTAATTGGATGCAATTTTCTCAAGCCCTAATGGTTGTAGCAATATTTATAACAACAACAAATAAATGATGAAGAGGACTTCAACTTCTCTACTTGTCATTTTTTATGACTTTCTTTAGAATTTTGATAAGAATTGCTATCACCTTTTGAGCAGTGAGCACTATTTTTCATGGGGGTTACATCTAATCTAAGAGACTTTCTCTACCAATAACTTCATTCTCATGTGAATTTTATTTTCCTATATTCTCAAGAAATATGTTTAGGTGGTTTGAGTATCCTTCCATATTGGAAAATATATTTACCACCCATCTCATTTTGGACTTCATTCAAGAAACATAAGGGATTGGCTCAATTACCTAATAACTGCAAATTTATTATATATGTAAGAGGAAATACTTGACATAGGTTGACACCTATAGCTAATAAAAAGAAGCTTCCTCAAATTCCATAGTTTGTGATTGGTTATTGTATATAGTTCTTGTACATCTAGCTAGTTCTACAACCCATGTTGATAAAATCTTCATTAAACTTGTTGTTCTTGTTTTTGCAATTAGAATTATGGCCAATTCCTTGTATATTCTCTTACTAACTAGTTGGCTCCTATACTTAATACACAATTCCTTCTTCAAAAGACATAGTTTTTAATTGGTTTTTGTGGACAAATCTTTATACCTATAGCTAGCTATACAACCCATGTTGATGAGTGCTTCATTTGAGTTGTATATCTTGTTGCTACTAAAATTTGCAATATAGCTAACTTCCCTTAGTATAAATTTCATTTCATTAATAATAAAGCCAACCAGTCACTTAAAAATAAAAGAATAGTGTAGAAGTATCCTATACACACCAACCTATATCAGTGTAGAAACAATGGTGTAGAAACATCTTGTACTCACCAACCTTTATACCGGTGTAGCAACAATGGTGTAGCAACATACTCTGCACACCAACCCAGGGTAATAACTCATGAACCTTTTCCGTGAGTGAGTATAAAAGGAAAAGTTATCTCAATTGCAATAGCATAATGTTGATGAATCCAAAGTCCTGCCAGTCAGGTAAGGGAATATTCCCTATGGAAAGTCCCAATTAGGCTCACTCTCATTTGGGATGGAGAATTCCAACCATTATAAGGGCTTGGTTTCCACTTAAATATTTTCAATTATGAATTAGAGAACATATTGTCCTCACATAATCCTAATCAAATTGAAACAAACTATCTACATTTAAATTAAATTATTCTATTCTCATCCTATTCTATTCTAACCTATCCTGATTATGAACGAATCTAACAACATGAGATGGTGTTATTAATGACAGAATTAGTTCATTTCATTCAGTAACATATTAAAACAATAATGTTTAGAATCAAGTCACAAATAGTTGCAATTTGAATTGATAACACTATCACTTCACTCACTTATAAATCACAAAAGTATAAGCATCTCAAATATATGCATAGAAATAGTTCATGCAACAAAAAATCAAGAAATTTAAATAACAAACATATACACATAATAGTCCCATACACATATGTTAACAGTCATGATCTCAAAATTCCTTTTTCTCTTCATTCGGTTAGAAATAATAGTATCATTCAACATGTACAATGGGAAAAATCCCCTCATTACCTCAAGCTCTATTTCATAGAATAATCTAGACTTTTAATTTATAATGACTTTTCATTTCCTATTCCCGACTTTCCATATTACAACTTTGTATCATCTTAAATTACAAATTTGTTGCACTTATATACACATGAAGTACAAAAAATCTTAAGTGGATTTCTTGGACGTTGTTCCTTCTATATAAGTGGTCCATGAATTGTAGTTCTTGAGGACTTCTTCCAATCGGTTCAGTTCCATCTTCTCTAGTTGTAGCTATCCATCACATAGTTTCAAAACTACTTCTCTCTTTATCTCTTTTCTGGTCCTCTTTACATATCCATTGGTTGAAGTAGTTAATCTAATGGGATTAACCAAATATTTATTCAAAATATGTTTCTTCACCTATTTGATATGAATTATTTCCTCTTTGTTGGCATATATGTTTTACATTACATTTTTTTAGCTTTACCTACTTGGGCCTGCCTCATCCAACCATGTTATGGTCTCCATTCCAAATTCTTCCAACATCTCATCTAAGGAATTCCAAATTATGAAATAAGATTCAGTGGCCAGTTCTCGGGCTTCTTGAACCTCGTCAAATATTTCTTTAAAATAATCAAATAATATTTGTTCTTTCATTTTTTTAACACTATATTTGGGCATATTTTCAGTTGTTTTGGTATGCACCTCCTACCAGTCTAATACCTTGTCAAAGACATGCTGATCCTTTTTATATTGGATTCTTAGTTCATCTATTTGTTCCTATAGTGTAACCAAATCATCATGATGCCTTTGAAAATCACCCTATGTATGATTTACCTGTGAATGTATTTTTATTCGAATTTCATTGACCTTAATGGCTTATTATTGTATATCCTTCAAACTGGTTTCCTCTGGTTGATTTATTTCATGGTCTTCTCCATTTTTTGCAACTTCTCTTCCAACTCCAAGATTACATGTTTCTTCCTTTTGGAAAGAATGAATTGTTCTTGATACTCTACCTTGATGTTTGTTATCTCTTGTACATGCATGTTCTTGATATTATCAACCTAAATACTATACAAGTATTGTTTCTCCTTCATTTGTTGCATAAAACCTGTCTCCATTTGGACTTTTTGTTGTTTCGGCTTCTCTTACGATAGTGATATTTGAACTTTTCAATGTTCCAGAGAAACACCTAACTCACCGACTACAATGGAATTATCCCCTTCAAAATAATGTAAAGATGAGGTTGTCTCTATTGCATTTTCCTTAGGGTCATTTCATAAAGGCCAAGAGTTGGATCTTTCTTTGGGTTCAGCATCTAGGACTTCTTCCATTCTTGGTCTCCTGTTTGATTTGGTAGCTATTCTCCTTTTGGATTTTCTAAATAAGAACTTCCTTAAATAAGGTACAATGTCTTAAAACACAACCATATATGTGGTGGTACCATTGAAACCATATGGTAGAGTGTTTAATGGGGTACCAAGGTCTATTGGAATGCCTATAACATGAATATTTTGTGATGAGTTTAGGGGGGTACCCTTTTGGTCCTTTTGTAGTTTCATTGATGCAAACATTTATTCTCCCTTTTTCTTGGCTTCCTCTTCTCTTCTATTTTATGCTTCCTCTGCTACTTTCTTGGCTAATTCCTCTTCCCTTCTCTATTTTTCTTCCTATGTTCCTCCTTTTCTTCTTCCATTTTCTTGGCCAATTCCTTCTCTACTTCTTTCTTGACCATCTCTTCCTCTACAAATTTATTCTTTACTTCATACCCTTCATTTTATTCTAAGGTCTTATTATAATGTTCCTATTTTTTAGCCTCCCGATATTTCTTCCTTTCTTATTCTTGAACCACATATCGAGCTATCAATTTCTCCCATTACTCCTTCATTTCATTCCTTTCTCTTCCTCTAACAATTTTATTGTCTCTTTCTTTGTTTCATTTTTTATTCTCAATAAAGCCTCTTCAAAGGAATTTTTTCCTGTAAAAATGTCTTCTTTAGGATGCACTTGAGGATGGGTTGGGTGTACTGACCCCACTGATCTTAGGTGACTCTATACTAGTCCTTTAGGATCACGTTTTCTGCCTTTCTCCATGTACAAAATCAACTCCTTTAGAGTTTCTACCTCCCTCTTGACATGAGGGACATTCAATAATGTTTGTGTTCCCACTGTTACTGGAAACTTTGGCCAATACCTTTTTGATTTAGAAACTAGTAATGTAGTGATTCCATCATCCATTGTTTGGTATGAAATCTCTCTGATCATTAATTTGTCTGGTATGTGTTTAGGGAGAAGGTTTGGTGCACCTACACAACCATAATTTTAATATAGGTGTAGTACTTTCATATATACCAATCACCAATGTCCTTAATGGCTTACATGGCTTCTAGAGATATCATCAAAGAGATATGTTTATATATCATAGCATATAATGATCGAGAAGGATCCATAATGCTCACAGAAGGTCCAGGAGCATCCGAAATGATTACATACATCCAAGAGGATCCAAAAATGCTCAAACTATGACTGTCTCAAATGATCTAAAAAATAACTTCATTGTGTAGAGCTCGGTGATACCTTTCCGACAGCACAAAAAATCGCCTCAAACAGAGTTCATATGCAAAAGTTATCGCTGGTCAAAGTTTTGGTCAAACCAAGGAAAAAGGTCAAAGTCAAAGTCAAGGTGAAACGTGTCACCACTTAAAGGGTGACACGTGGCATGATCATACATCCATATAGTGATGATATGGCAACACCATAAGGTGCCACATGGCACATCATACGCTTGACTGGGCAAGGTGACATGGATTCCGTACAACATAGGTGGATTAATTATATATTGACACATGGAAATGATGGACCAATGAGAGGTTGCCACATGGAAGCCTCCCATTGGCCTACTACGGATAAGGTTATTTAAAATTTTGGTTAGGAGTCTGGAGGATCGAATCAGGGTCTCCTTCCTTACACTCAACAACCTTACCATTAGACCATGCATTTGTTTCTTAACCGTAAGGGGCACAACTTATATTTAAATTCATTGTAAATTTATAATGGTCAGAAAAAGGGTTGAGGGCTAATCCCATGACCCCTCGAATATGTGGTATCCAATGTAACCATAGCTCAGAGCCACGAGGTGCTAAAAAATACCAACGAACTATTTAATATATGGTTTAAACATTGCAACAAAACACCGTAGATATGGAAAGGTCGATGGGGTTCGACCCCATGACCTACTATAACTAATGCCAATGCCTCCACCGTTGTGTTAAATGTGTCACTTGTTAATGCATGTGGATAACCACATAATTAAATTGATGTTGTGGGTTTGCATAAGGTTCAGGTGGGAGGTTAGCTGACGCCCTATTTAATGGGCATGAATTCCAAAGATCGACACACTTTCTAAGACACACATAGATCATGAGCTGTGAACGGATCCCAGGAGAGGGTACAGTATGGATGCATCAAAATGCATTCCCAATGGAGCCTAGTTTTGGCATTGCCTACATTTGCAAGCCATGAGGTACTTTGTCCAAACATAGGCATGTTTATACTCGTTTTTCTTGTTTTCTCTAGAGGAATACAATGGTTTTTGTGCTAAGATGTTGTAAATGAAATTCTTAGTCCATATTTTCATTAATGATCATCATAGTGCATCGTTTGGCATGTAAAGAGGGTAAAATTGAGCCAGTTCAGAATATGGTCAAGTGTATACTCTTGTTTCTTACAATTTCACAAAGAATTCAATGGTATACTCTATTTTTGAGTTTGAGTAGCATAATTGAAGAGTGACTTCAAATTTGTATTTGTAAGTCCCTTTTGTATTGTAATTTGACATTTTGAGATTATGAGAAGCAGACTCACCGGTTTAAAGGGAACTCATAGATGTAGTAAAATCTGTCATCAATCTTGTATATTTTGAGCTATTTTATTTTCTGTTGTGTTATCTCATTAATCTTCAAATTAATCAGTATTTCATGAGGTTTTGGATAATAAGAACATCATCATTTTTATGCAAATCACCTCAATACGATAAATAATTATTTTGAATTAAGTTAGATGCTAAAATGAGTTTTTAAGGATTAATATTGGTATCTACATACTTTCGGATCATATAGGGGCACCAAAAAATGATCACAGATATCATAAAAATGTTTTCTCACAATTGAAAACAATAGACATGTATTGGAAATAAAGTAGGTTTCTAATCCCAACCCATTCCAAGAAAATGATTTGCAACACATATAGCATCTAATAAATAAGAAGGTATATAGAAACCTGGTGTTTTTATTCCTAGTGATCTTCTTGCTTCCTGGAAAATGTTGATGGACAATATTTATGCCCAGTTGAAAATATGCCCTTTATCTTCAATGTAATGAGCTATTGAGGTCTATTTTAACGTGAAGTGGGTGCACTTGTCTTCTATGTACATATGTCATATCATGGATACAAGTAACCTTTAGGGTTATTTCATATGGTGAACAAAAAATAATTTGCTTCCTTTCAGAGCAAACGACACAACTTCTTCCCACCAATCCCGAATTGCTTCAAACATGTCTTTGTGCTCTTCTTTGAATGCATCCAACAATTTTTCATTCAAGGGTGAATACGGTTTAGGAAGCTTCTATCATACATGGATGTCATTCGGTCTCAAGGAAGCAATTGGTTATTTGAGTTCGTTCAATATGGCTCTTGTCAGTTCATCCATATGCGAGACTGCCCATATTTTCACATCAATGTATGACATTAGGGTGGGTCTCCTTGTTATGACATATAACCCACTTTTCATGATATTTTGATATACACCCAGGTCATCATCTTCCAATGGGAAATCCTCCTTCAAGCTTTTTTCATACATTTTCATCCAGGTGAGGCAACCCACTAAGGCATCATGATCAATGGTGTCTATTAACAATAGGCTCTCTGAACTTTTTCCTTGAGCCGGAGGGTTCTCTGCGTTTCCTCTACCTCTTCGCCCCAAAACCTTCATCATGTTAGCTTTGTACATCCTATGCAATTATGGACGATATCACTACATATGAATTTATAGATCAGAAACAATCACATTACCTATTTAGTTGAAACACTATATGTGTACTTGACAATTCAACTATTAAAGAAAAAATCAATTAGCAACTAAATCACTCCTTGCAATGTTCTTTGGAAATTAAAAACAACAAGTTTACTACGTCAAAACTAGGTTTTACTTCTTTATTTACCCTATGCATATTGTATTCAATGTTGTGCATAGATTCTAGCATGTGGCTGATGGGAAATAGTAAATCGCCATTAATGTCCTTCGGAGAAAGCTATTCAATAGAATGTGTTCATATATGCGAGCTTTCAGAAAAATATGGTGTCAAGAACTATTGTTTTTGGAAAGGAGATTTCTCGAAAATATTTTTGGGAAAATGGGATTTCAGGATATGAAGTCTTTGGGGAAAAGATCATGAAGACACTTCACTCAAAAAGGGGATTACTTCTGGAAGAAGCACATTCAGTAATAATTATTTTGAAAAGATCAAGCATAAATGACCATCGATTGTTTCGATAAAGATTCCCTGAATGAATGTTAGGGGCCTTGAGAACAGTGATTTAAAAGTGTTTCTAAGTATCATGGAGGATTAGGAGTTTATTTAGTTAATATGACCATGTGAGGGGTAGAGCATAGGATTATGATGGTTATGGAAAAGAATATCACGAATATTCCTAAACCATGTGTTGAACACTAAAACTCTCTTTAATCACTCTTTCCTAACCAATTATTCTCCAACAAGGGACCTACCAAAAAATTAGATAACTTTTTACATACATTAAAAGGGAGGGCCCACAAGGAGTTTGGGGTTCGCTTATCGATAAAAATCATTAAGAAGAAAAGTTGAACATTACATTCTCTACTTTATAATAGGGCTGAAATCCAAAAATGGAAAATCCATAGACCATCAGCCTTTGAGTTTCGTAAAGATATCACACCTCACAGAACCAACATTGTCGATGAAAAATATCCAAAAGGGGTTACTCGATATGTCCTTCAATCTTCAAACTTTGGAGAAATATTGATTACAACGATGCTTATATTACCAATTGGGAAAATTTGATTAGTATGTCTCGACATATTTCATGTATATATGTTTACAAAAGCAACTAAATTATCATTCAAGGCTCAATCATAAAAAGGAGCTTAAGAAATTTATAGCTCTTGAAGAAAGAAAAATTAAAACTCAGAGAAAATCTATGTTCATTGTGATTCTGAGTAGAAAACCATCTAGTAGTAGTTGAGGTTTCATAATGACAATTATGGTTCCCCTGTAAATATCCATATTAGTTAGAAGTGAGAGTTTACCCATGCTTTGCTTATCTTATATAAAAAATTTAGTAGAGGGTCCCATTTAATTTCTTTGAGATAGAGAAATTCACTAGGAGGTTGTTGTAGACACAAAAAGTGGTGACTTATTGGGAAGAACCAATTATATTTGTATTACAATAAACCTTCAGGTCATGTTAGAACATTCAGGTTATGTCTTCTACAAATTGTAGGTTTACCTGTACCATGGATCCCATGTCATCTAGATTTTATACATAAGAGTAGGGACAGTTAGAATAACATTTAGATGCTCTTTTGAGTAATTTATGTGAAATTGTATGGATTTAGTTCATTTAGGATTATTATATGCACATGAACTTTGTGAGGGTATGATGCCACAAAGGGGTTATTTGTAGTTGAATTTATGCCAATGTGATTTCCTCATCTCTCTTTTCCATGAATTGTTTCACTGTCGACAATCATCCATAGCCTTGACGACGTTGCCTCGATATCATATAAGAATGACCCTTCTTCCAGCAAGCGTCTATAGCCCTGACGTGTTTACTTGTACTTCCCACACAATTTTACAGTGCATTCAACTTCCTTCATATTTCATTTGAGCTCACCCTTATGGATTTGTAATAAAAATATTGCTTATGAAAATAGGGTGTTAAGGAAGTGGGGTGATATGAGAGTTACTTAGATATGCAAACCAAGTAGGTATTTTTGTCCTTATGGGTCTACATTTTGAAGGCTAAGGCATAATCATTATATTTATATGGATTGAATGAGACTCACAGATGATTCCCAAAAGGCATCTTTGGCTATAACTCATCCTCATTGTGAAATCCCATGAGCTTGGAATGAGAGTTATCACATGGTGACATATAACCCATATTCAAGAGTAATC
>ML795844.1:406262-422770 GCA_009831015.1 Picea engelmannii
GGAGGTTTCCCCCTCAAAGAGGCTTATTATCTGAAATTATCTCTTTTTCAAGGCGTTGAGTACTTTTTCTGAGGTTTTTCTATGCTATATTGATATTTGGTTCTTAACATGACGAGTTTCTACTTTCACAAACTTATATTTTAGTAAAACTTTCACATTGTCTTTCCAAGATTCAGGAGCATGATTTGACGATCATGACTTCAAAAAAAATCAAGGGACAAGACCTATCCCTTGAATTAGCTCAACATCCTGAACCAAGTGAAGAAATTGATGATCAGCATAATCCTCTTTTAACATTGTTTTATATTGAGAATAAAACCCTTCCTATTGTTGAACACCCCCGGTATAAAAATCTACATGAAATTCCCAGATGATTTAGATCCTCATCAAAAGAGTAGACTCTGCCTTGAATCTTCTCGGTATATTATTTTAGTAGACTTCTTGTTTAGAAGGTCTGTTTATGGTATATTACTTCGATGTGTAAATGACAATGAGGCATAAAAATTACTACATGAAACTCACGAGTCTTCATATTTTGTCATTCACGTTGGTGGCCACTTTTCTACTAAAGCTACTGCTTTTAAAATCATCAGAAATGGTTATTATTGGCCCTTAATTTTTTGAGATTCTTGTAATTCACAAGATCTTGTTACAAATGCCAAAAATTCACTGGGAAAGAACATCTTTCTGCTATTCTTTTGCAACCGGTTCCTCTAGATTTTCCTTTTTCTAAATGGGGCGTGGACTTTATTGGTCCTATTAATCGCCCATCTTCCGCAGGGAAGATTTTCATTTTGATAGCCACTGATTATTTCACCAAGTGGAATGAAGTTGTCCCTCTTAGGCATTCACAGGATGAACAAGTAATTTCTTTCCTGTAAACTAATATTTTCTCCAGATTCAAAATTCCTTTAGAGATTATTACAAAAAATGGTATGGCTTTCATTTCCGCAAAATTGACCCAATTTTTAGCTAAGTTGGGATTCAAACATATAAATTCATCAACTTCTTACCCACAAGGAAATGGGCAAGTTGAGTCTACTAACAAGAATCTGGTTAGGATCATAAAGAGGCTCATCAAAGATAAACCTCGACAATGGCACACCCTCCTCACTTACGTCCTTTGGGCAGATCTCACTACCACCAAGGTAAGCACAGGTTGCACCCCCTTTTAGTTGGTTTATGGCCAAGAAGCCATTCTTCCTACTGAGTTGGAACTCTTGTCTCTAAGGTTGATGCTATAGAGTGAAGAATTAAATTCTTCCAATGTCCCTCAAAGGATAAATGCACTATTATCCCTAGAAGAATAAACAAAATTTTTCCTTGGGAAATATAAAGAGAAGACAACAAAATGTAAAGAATTACTTTAAAAAACACGCGAAATATATCAAATTTAAGGTGAATGAGAAAGTCTTACTTTGGGACTCAACCCATGCTGACAGAGGAAGACATTCGAAATTTCAAAAGTTATGGCTAGGTCCTTTCAAAATCGCTTTTGTCCTAGGTACAAACTCTTATATTTTAAGAGATTTGGAAGAGTGATTGTTTTCTTATGGTACCAATGGTTCCCACTTGAAGCATTATGTGGAACCATCTTGATTACTAAACTCCATATTGGAATAATTGTTGTACATAACTTCTTGTTTTGTTGTTTTATTTTTCTTTGTTCAATTGGCTTTTCAATTTTTGTTGTTTTATTTTTTGCTATTTTGTTTCGATGTTTATCAGGAATAAATTTTGGATCATTTTTCCACAACAATGTCATTCTGTAATTATTTTTTATCAATAACAATAAATTTTACACATCTTTCACGATGTCCTCATTTTAGACATCGTCGGAAATGATTTTTTCTTTCAGTACTTGTTACAAACTTAAAAATGATAATAATAAATATAATAATTGTAAAATTAATTAATATCATTTAATTAAATCAAGAGGTACATACCTTTTCATCAAGAGGCATGTACCTCCTCACCTCATGACCAATCAATTCTATATAGAAACTATCATGAGGGTAGTGTAATCATCTTCATCTTTATCATATTCAATCAAATATTAGTATTCAGAAATATTCATTTCTTATTGAATAAGAGTTTTCATGTTACAGTGGTATCAGAGATTTCGGTTTGATCCAACTTCCACCATTAAATTTTCCCTCCACCTATGCATTTTTCCACATTAATTTTTCCCCACCCATGCATTTTCTCCCACCTGTTCATTTTCCCCATTAATTTTCCCTGACCCATCCTTGTTCCTAACCCCCACCCATCCCCTATTCCTATCCCGTACCCACTCCCCTCAATTCTTGTAACCCTTATCCACCCCGCAGACCACCTGTCACACTCCCACATTCACACTATGTCCCTGTTCCTAACTGCCACCTGTCCCCTGTTCCTATCCCATAACCACTCCCCTCAATTATCGTAACCCTTCTCCACCCCGCAGACCATTGTCACACTCCCGCAGACCACCCGTCACACTCCCACATTCCCCCGTCACACCCCTGCATTCCCTCGTCACACTCACCCAACAACACCTGACAACCCACACCCATCCAATCCACAAAACCCTCATATCCAATCCTCCCCCATCCAGTCCATGCTGCCTCTACTCCAGGTCATCACGTCACTTTCCGAACCTACACTCCTGTCTTAACACAACCCAACCATCGTTACCCTCTGTGCGACTTTTCATAAACAATAAATGATATATATTATTATAATAAATATTATGTTATGAACATAAATATACATATAAAATAAATATCAATAACATAATAATTAAATGATAGTTAATAAATAATAATTATTAATAATGAAAGGACATGTCTCAAAGGACGTGATTGTTGGTTAAGGGCACCCCTGCGTGGGTATATAAAAAAGCCCTCATTCTCATTTGTAATCATCTTATTATTCATTCTTATACAAATATATAAATGAGACGAACAAAGTTCATCACATACAAATAATCCAAAATATCTGGAATATAGTAAACAAATATATATATATATATATATATATATATATATATATATATATATATATATATATCATTTGTAATCATCTTATTACTCATTCGTATATGAGTAATGAGTAATAAGATGATTACAAATGATAACGAGGGATTTTCTATATACCCATGCAGGGGTGCCCTTAACCAATAGTCACGTCCTCTGAGACATTTCTTTTCATTATTAATAATTATTATTTATTAATTATCATTTAATTATTATGTTATTAATATCTATTTTATATGTATATTTATGTTCATAACATTTCCTTCCCCTTAAAAATTCTTTGTCCTCGAAGCATAATCACTGGAAGGTTTCCCTTTTAACTTTTGTTCTGGCACATGATGTCTTCCCAAATATTTTGTGCTTGTAGTTTTGATTCTTGACGAAACAAGATGATATAACCTTCGAATTCCCAAACTAATGTGTTGCATCTTTTGGGGAGTGATCCATCCAAAATCTACTTTCATTGGAATTATTTGATGATCAATTGTTCAGGTGGGGATTCTCATTTTAAGCTTCCCTACAAGTTGTTGATTTTGTCTTTGTTCTTTTTCAATGTGGTAGTTTATTTGTTGGTAAGAACATTGTTTATTTTCCTCTTCTTCTAGTCATTGGTCGTAATGACTCTTGTGATCTGGATGACGATAAGGCATCCTAATCTCTTGTGACTTTTCCTTGGAATCATATTATTTTGATGTTTGCAGTAATTTGTCCATGTAAGAATTCTTTAGAATTTGAACATCAACTGACTTTGTATTGGTTCCTTTTTCTACTGTTGAAATTTTAATGTCGGATAATTTCTCTATTGGTTTAGTCATTATTTCCTTGTCGACTAATGATGTTTTTGATCTATCTCTTCTTGTAAATAATTCTTATCATGCTTGAGCTTTTTATTCTGAGTTAATAAATCATGATTATGTCGTCTTAATAGTAAAAGTTCTTCCTTATTTTTTGACCTATCGTCTTTTTCTGATTCTAGATTCTCCTTTCTTTCATCCTTTAATATTTTAATTTGTTCAAGTAACTTCTGGTTAGGTTTCTTAGGCATGATATTTCTTCCTCTTTTTCAGTTAATTTTTCCTTTAGACCTTGATTTTCTTGTTCTGAATTTGTATTCCCTTGCTTCTTGTCTTTTGACTTTCTGATTTAACTAGTAAATTTTGATTATGATTTTTTAATCGTAATATTTTTTCATCTCGTTCTAGTAAGTCTTGGTCCATTTTTTTTTTTCTTTAGTTCTTCATTTTGTGCGATGAGTTCCTGAATACACTCTTTGAATTAATGATTATATTTCTTTGTTAACCCATTAAAATATTTCTCCTTCTCAATTTCCAACTGTAATTTTTTATTGCTCACTTTATAATGTCCTAGTTCTCCTTTCAATATTCGTGATTGTATTTCTAAATTATCTTGATATTCTTCCATAATAAATGATTTCTCACAAATCAGACAAAAGCGATTTTTATTTTTAAAAATGGTCATATACTCAAACTCTATTTCACAAAAAGGACATTTAGTCCAAAATTTTGATTTATATATGGAATTGTCCATTTTTTTTTATAACCTTGAATTGGTTTTAATATTTATTTTTAAATTTTGATCAATTTGTACCTTCAAGATACTTTGTACTTCAAAAAAAAATTTCACCCTTCTTTTCTTTTTACTCTGCTTCTTATCACTCAAGGAAATCTTGAATTTTTAAATGTAAACCTTTTCCTTAACTTTTAACTTGTACTTTAATAAAAAGGTAATTTTAATACTATATATATTCAACCCCTTTTAACTTTAAACTGGAGCTTAGGGTTATTTTTTATCCCTTTAATTGAACTTTATAACTTGAAATAATGGTGACTTTTAATTATCTTGAACCTTTTTAATCACCTTTAAGAACTTCAATAGCCCTTACCCTTGTAAAATTCCCATATATATATATATATAATAATTTTTTGTACTTTAAAAAGGTACTTTTTAAATATAAAAATAGCTTTTTATAATTCTATTTGTGTGTTTATCTTTAAAAAAACATTTTCTACCACTTATTATACTTTTAATATATTGAATTTAATTTTCAACTTTTAACTTGAATCACATGATCGTACGGATGTCGTTTAGCAATGGATACGACCTTCAATTTTTAAACGTTGTATGTATTGGTTCGATCGTTGTACGGATTTGTACGGTGTACATGTAGTGATGGTTGTATGGTGTACATGTAGTGATTTGCAGTGACAAATATACAAATTGCAAAAATGGTGGTTGTGTAAGGCGATCTGTTGTTGGTGGTGTTGGAACACATATAATTTTGAGCTTTTGAACTTTATATTTTGCCTCGTAGAAATAAAAATATTATCCAAAAAAGAAAAAACTTAGAGAATTGCCTTTAAAAAAATAAAATCTAAGGGTCATTGTTCTTCAATAAGGTGCTTACCATATCTAGCATCGATGATTTACTCTAATTTGATCCAACGGTCCTAATGATATCTAAAGTTTAGAAGTTGCCTGAGTTTTAAAAGAAAGTTGTTAACAGTCGCTTCGGAGCTTCGTGCTTCGGGTATTCAAACAAATATAAACAACTAAAACCCCAAAACTCCGAAGTCCTGAAGATAGTCACTCATGATAATTCCTAAAGTACTTACAGACACGTCATAGGACATGTGTCTTAAAAATCTTTTCTCGGGTTGACACGTGGCACTTATTTTTGACACTTCCATAACATGATTCCTACATTTTCAAGTGACATGTGTCACCTTTCTTTTCTTGACACGTCATCAAGAATGATGTCATCTCTTCCACGTTACTCTGGGAGATTTCCCTTCGGGAGTTTTAACAAATATCGAGTTCACAAACCACCGAAGTATCAAAGCCCCGAAGTAATGAATATTGCAAAAAGTAAAAGTTTTTTAAAGAGTTAATAAAACATTTAAATAACTTTAATTAATCATGATTAAGTATTAATTCTGGGAATTCAGCCTTCGAAGGATTTATATCATGATACTTCAAAAACCTTTGAACAATGAACCATCAAATTGTTAATGACATTTATGATTGGCTAAAGTTAACGATTTGAAAAATTATTGTGATTTTCCAGGCAGGCTAATTTTGTGGCACCAAGAAAAGTTGCAAGGAAGCTTGATGGATCAGATTTTGAAAATCTAGCAGAACGCTAAACCATATTGGAAGCCTGATAAACTAAGAAAGAGACCAAATATGGCAGGGAAGGGTTAAATAAACATAAATGGGAGAAAAAATGTGCAGAGCGCAATCCTCTAGAGTGCTAAGTCCCCGAAGTAAGAGATTCGATGCCACGTGTCCTTTTGGTTTGGACGACTGAGATTTAATTCGGGACTCCAGGCTTCGGGCATTCTGAGATGCACAATAGTACAAATCCCTGAAGTGTTAAGTCCTTGAAGTGAGAGATATGGCACCACGTGTCCTTTTGATTTAGACAACTGAGATTTACTTAGAGACTCTGGGCTTTGGGCGTTCCAAAATGCATAACACCACAAACCTTCTAGAGTGTCAGATCTATAGACACGTGTCCACTTTGATCAACGGTCTAGATGAAATTCAAGGTTCAAGCCTTCAGGAGTTCTTTACTAAGAATTTCTTTCTTCCTCCTGGAATATAATATCACTGAATACAAGGATTGTCTGACACGTGTCCCCTTCTTAGATCGATGGAAAGGAATTGCACAAAGTTCTCTTTGTATTCTCTACATGTGACTGAGAGCTATGACCTCAATTTAACCTCTAGGCACTTATCTCACTTTACGAGATCGACATACATGTTTTAATGGACCATGGAGATCAACAGCTGAGAACAATTGTGGGGGGCGAAGTTGCGTGGGGTTTAATTTCGAAGGGAGGTCCCATATTTTAAACCGCAGTTTTCTCTCGAGTGTGCATGGCATCACCAGATGCATTGCGAGGAGAAAGGAGGGTTACCTCAAAACCACTTCCTCATGCCTTCGCAGAATAAACCGTTAGAATCCTAACTCAACACCTATCCTCCACCCACTCCACCTTTCACCCTCCTGCCTGTCACACCCTCCACGCTCCCGATATCGTCCACCTCACCACCTACATTCTCACATTCTCTCATCCCACCTCCTTATTGGATGCTTTTCCCCACGTCATCTTGTTCATGAACAATTACTCTTCCCCGTAATTGTTACCCATCCCGTAACGAGCCAGCGTTGAGATACTTGTCCAATTACCACCCCCATATCTTCAACTGCAATTCTTTATCACAATAAATGCATTCGAAGGGAAAGATGGCAACAAAATCAAATTGCAAAGATAGTAAGCCAATGATTGTGGTGACCTTAATAGACATATGCACCCAGTTTAAAGAACAAAGGAAAATAATTGCATCTACGAGCAAATGAGGAGATAGATGAAGTTCCATCAGATCAAATCAAAACTCAACAATCTTTGCATGTTGTTATTTCATTCATATGGTATTCTATTTTTAGGAAGATATTGTGGGAAGTCCAAGGGTTTTCAGTTGAGACATTTTTTGTATAAATAGATAGATTTTGGATCTATTCAAATGGGGTGGATTCTAGCCCAATGTAGGCTTCTTCTTGTCGAATGTAAAAGAGAAACTCTTTTTGAGTATTAATACAAGTGCAGACAGAGATTCTAAGTTTCATTCAAATTGAGTTATGCATTCCCTCTATGTTTCCCTTTCTTTGAATTTCTTTTTTAATTCTTGAAGAGTGATTGATTTCAATTTAGTACTACATCTACTGTGATCATATTATACCAGGAGTTCATTCAGTAAACAAATTTTCCTCTGTTATTACTGTGATTAAAACAATACCTGTGATTTGTGTGAATTACTGCATTTTTATATACTGTTCGAGGGTGCATATTATACTTTTCTTCTACTACGGACAAGGTGATACTTATCTGTAATTGATACCTGACTTTGTTTAACAGTTTTGTAAATCTTTCTACATCATTTGACATTAGAATTACGACTCGGATAACAAGAATGAACCTATTTATTGTCTTATTATTAATTTCTTTTAAAGATTATTTCTCAGAAAACTGAAGGTAGAAAAAAGCACTGATAAAAACATTTCATTTAAAACCTTTGATGCCTGACATTATTCTTTGAGCCTTAGAATCAATCTCAGGATAAACATCTTTTTGGAGTCATTGTCGGGGATGGTTTTGAAGGTCTATATATTCCCTGGGGTAAGACAAAGCTTAGATCTATTCCTTGATGGTGAACAAGGGATAGGCATTCAACTGGCTATGATCATTCACTTAGAGACTCCTTGGTTCAAAGACTCCACATGATTCACTGGCGATTCCACTGGTTTAAAAATGCCAGGTTCTTTCGCTACTCGTATTACTGTGAGGTTTTCTCCTTTGGATTTTACAATTTTTTTTGGTTTTCCAAACATTGTTCCTGATATTAAAGAATGGGGAGATTATATTCCTAGTTTTAGAGAGGATAAAGATGATAATCATGCACAACATTTGTTTGAATTTCATAATCTCATGCACCAATTAGATATCCATCATGAAGACTTCCTCATGAAGTTGTTCATGTTTAGTCTGGGAGGATATGCTCGTCATTGGTACAAGTCTCTTCATCCTTCCAACATCTCATCATTAAAATAATTTCACACATCTTTTCATAAGCATTGTAGGAGGATCTATCCAGCTGATATTCTTTTTGAAGTATGTTTCAATTTAGATTTCTTAGAACAAGATTGTAAGGATAATCAATTTTTTGATGAAAAAACAGGACATGATAGCAATTTTGGTCAAATATATGACGAAGAATTTGCAGAAAAACAAGATCTCCTTCAAACAGATCAAGAAAATTTATACGAAGAAGACTTTGAAGTAAATCAAGAAGAGGTTTCTTGCAATAGTAAGAACAAAGACAACATGATTGCAAGTAAAAATGAAGAAATCTTTGTAAAACCTCCATTCTTTCAAGTAGATCAAAGACATGATGGGGAATCTTCTGTTGATCTAGATCCTTGTGAAGGCCAATGGCTTATTTAAGACCATAAGCAATCAACTCTTGGAAAAGATGATTTTGGTAATGATACTGACAATGGAAATGATACTCTAAGTGCATTTGTCATTATACCAAATGTTCATAGTAATTATTGTCATGATCAAACTGTTGTTCTAAATTCTTATTTTGATGAAGTTGTTATTATTTAGTCATCATTACTAGATCATCAACAAATGGAAGTTTTTGAAAGTCAAAGTTCATAAATTTTATATAATCAACCTGTTTATGATGAGTATCCAGACGATGAAGAAGAACATATTTCTTTCCCAGCATGCATGGAAACATACAATAGTTCTCCTTTGTTTGATAACTATGATGAATGCGATCTTGAAGTTGATGAGGAGCAAATTATTTATTTTTCTTCAAAGAGTTCACTTCAATAAAAAAATTATTAGTTGCACCGTAAAAGAAATCAACATATGTATGACAATGATGAAGAAAATTCTTGAACATGCCATGAAGGAGATAAGGAGAGGTTACTGGAGAAATTGATATCTTCTTCTTGTTTAGAAACTATTGAGAAACAAAATAGTGAGCCCAAATATGACATTCTCGACCCTGAAGAAGAAAAGACCAGCAATGGAGAAAGTGTGTAAGGGAATTTCATACAACTTGGTCAATAGGAAGAGATATCGATTGATTTTGAATTTTTTTTATCTTTTCATGATCCAGTGGTTGTTTGGTTGGAGTATTTTCTTCAAGAGGTCCAAAATGTTGTAGTTTTTTGTGTGCAACCAAACTTTAGTAGTAAGTGCAAGCTACCTATCCATTCTTACTTGCAAAAAATTTGGACATAAGGCAATTAATTGCAGAATCAATGAAAGGAAAAAATATGCAAGAAACATGAATGGTGTAAATACAAGATATGGAAATGATCATGGATTTTTCAACATAAGTTTTAATCATATAAAGCAAATCTTTTGGCATCAAAGACCGTGCACTTTTTGTGGATTGAATAGCCACGCAGTGTCCCAGTGTTGGAAGAGAAAATCATTGTGCAGGAAAGTTATGGCAACCAGGAGAAGGAGGAGGATGACATATTGCTTTCCACACACGAAAAAGAGCAGGGGGAATGCACCTCTGAAGGAGAAAGGCTACTGCAGCCATTATAGCAGAGATGGGCATCATGAGGCCACTTGTTGGGCCTTACATCCAGATCTACATCCAAAGAGGGACAAGAAGACTAGACAACCATCTCTGAGGGAGACAACCAGTTAGGCAGTGTTGCAGGAAAATCCGCCATGAGGAGAAGACCAACTACCAGAGAAAGGACAACTCGGTAAAGAGGACATGTTTGGCAAAGTGGTTGAAAAAATGGGGAAATCCTTTTGAGTTAGTAGAGAGTGGCCATCTTTTGTAAATCACATGTTGCGATTCAGACCCCATGGAAGGGTATTGTGTAAAAGTGATAATTGTTGATATCACTTCTTTTCTTTTGGCACATGTTGATATTGTTAGGCCTTGTGAGGTAGTTTGGGTAAGGGTTTCTTATTGTAACTCCAATGGACATGAAACTTAATGCAATGAATTTTGGGGACAAAAAGTATTTTCAGTTGGGAGGCATGATCTGGATGGATCTAGGGAACATCAAAGAAGTTTCAGAAGTGTCCCAGAATGCACAGAAGTATCCTAGGAGGCTCAGAATGGCCTCAACAAGTAGAGAAAGGGAAAAAATCAAAGTTCCCAAAAATTAATTAA
Source organism: Picea engelmannii (assembly GCA_009831015.1). Classification (NCBI taxonomy): domain Eukaryota; kingdom Viridiplantae; phylum Streptophyta; class Pinopsida; order Pinales; family Pinaceae; genus Picea; species Picea engelmannii. The sequence goes on from ML795844.1 coordinate 417,020, forward strand.
AATGGCATGATCACAAAGAGTGCGTTGCAAGATTTCTAACAGCGCAAACGTCTTGTCAAACGGAGTTACAGATCAAAATTTATAAGCGGTCAAAGTTCAGTCAAACTTGGGTCAAACAGGAAAAAGTCAAAGTGACACGTGGAACCACTGCAAGGGTGAAACGTGGCACAGATGAGTTGGTAAGATGACGTAGCATGGTAGACACATGGGCATGTTCGATAATGACATGTGTCAAATTCATTGGCGAATCATATTGTGACAAGTGGCAGTTTTGGTGGACCATTTATATGGTGCCACATGGCCCAGTCATGGGCTTCCACGTGGCACCCCTACCATGGATGGAATGTGAAAAATATTATTCAACTCCCCAAGAGTCGACCTTGTGACCTCCAACAGCCCAAAGGCCCCACAAGGTCGATTTAACCACTAGACCAAGCGTTGTTTCTTATTTGTAATGTGGGGGAAACTTTATTTAAGTTTTAAAAATGTTTCGAATGGGGGAGGAAAGGGCTAGGCCTTTGGCCCAACCCTTGGTCCCATACCACACCATGCGACCATCTGCCATATGATATTTTGCATGTCTGCCATTATAGTCGCCTCCATATTTAGCATATTCTGCTATTGATTATCCATTTCGCCATTCTAGCCAACCTCTGCCATTTTTAGCAAGCACGCCAAAATTCAGTTATAAAACATGTGTTAAAACAAAGGTCCATGGGATTCAACCTTGGAACCTCCACCAAACTAAACTCCTTAATTTAGCCAATGTAACAAACAAGCCAACAACTTCACTTATGGCATAATCGCCCCGGAACTTTTATATAAGCGGGTTCCAGGCAGTGCATTCGAAGGCAGTGTGTGCATTCGGAGCCACATAATAGTGAACGGAGCATGAGAATCCATACAGACTGTATGGATTTTGACATGCAAATCGAGGCGAGGGTGCCTCTTAGGTCCAGAAAGTGCTCGACTCGGATCGAGACGTGGAGACAATTTTTTTTTAGGTAAAATGATGCCATGAATGCAATGGTGATGTTAGTTTCTTGATCTGAGCAAAAATTTAGTAGATCAATTCTAGAATGAGTCAGTTATTGCAGATGCAGTGGCACGGTAACTGAGGTAGAGGTGTCTCTTGGGCCTGAAAGTGTCTAACTCAGATGGAGACTATTTGACAGTCATTTTTGGGTAATTCGACGATGTGAATTCAATGACAATGTTTGTTTTTGCATCAGAGCTTCATATCAACAAGCTAAGTGTTGGAGAATCCAATGTAAGCATGCTTTTCATTATGTTGTTTTGTCATTAATTGTTGCAGCATAGTATGCGTGTTATAGGTATGGAGCAGAGAGAAGTTGCATCAAGTCAGCAAGATCAACTTATTCCTTATATCTATTTATTTCTTATCTTCCTTTCACATCAAATCAATCAGTTATATGTGACAGAGAAATTGTGGCACTTGCATGACAAGTGGCCAACGAAGCAGTTCTGATTCTCGTGGGTTCCGAGATCTTTTGTATGGGCTGCATATTTTTGTTTTGGATATGAGCAGTAGATCTAAGGATTTTGATGGTTCCATGTTGATGGGGGTCATATTTTATTCTTCATCTTTTTATGTATTGAGTATGTGGGAATGATGTCCATGTCAACATCATGTATGCCTCATGAGTATGAGAACTTGTGAAGCTGATACATTCCTGATCACAGTCCGATCTCTTGTTTTCGTCACCGAAGAGGGACTTTGGCCTTACAACTTGTAAAGGAGAGACATCATTACATCAAGAAGAATAAAGAGGTCAGGCTTTGGAGCATGACCCGGAGAGGTAGCCCACTGCAAGGGTGAACTCCATTATCAAGTGACGTGTCTTATCCATTATGTGTATTATGTTCTTATGTTGTTTTTTCCATTAATTTCCGCACATAGGATGTTAAAATACAAGCATGACATATTGCACATAAGGAAGACTAAAGAGGTTTTCATTCACTTCGAATTCAAGCACATAAGACTTCAACTTTACCTTTTATTGCAAATCGCTCAAGTAAAATGATCTATTACTGACCCTTTTGAAGGAGTGACAAAACAAACAATTATTGGAAACTTATCGCTCCTGGGTTCAGATCATGGGCCCATATTCATGGACCATATGAAACCATAGAATAAAATGAAGGGCCCATGGCCTTGGTTTTTAACCTCACACCATTTCTTAGAAATATTGTATAGTGCCTAAGCCATTAAATTTTATCCCCTCACCATTTATGGGATAAAATCCATGTCAATTATGTGACAAACCTTTTAATTAGGACCATGTTGCACTCCTAAGCCAAATATTATAACCAAAGGTCATGTCTCATGGTCTAATGCCATAAGCATGGATGGCATGCCTTACAATTATCTCATTTATGGCCCAAGCAATTGGGTTTGTAGCATATCTTGGATAAGAAGACTCATCCTTAGTTTACCAAACCATAGGAAAATGCTTGTGTCCCACTCTTCAAGAAAATATTACTTTCAAAGGAATTGTGCGATGGTTCAAGGACTTGTGTATGGTTTAGAGATGAAATTCATGGGAAAAAGATACCTTATGGAGGGCATGTTTTATGACATTATGGAGGGAAATTTGTATTTTTACGAGTTTGGCATATAAATATTGCTACAAAGATACATGGGTAAAAGGGGCATCATATTTTTACGACAAATTGACATATTTATTGAGAAAAATATTACACCCATACTTTTATGATATTGGTATATAAATATCTTTCCAAAGATACATGGGTGCAAGGGACATCATAATTTTACGACATTGGCATATTTAATGAGGAAAATATTACACACATGACAAGTTCTCAATTATTGTTTTCCTTCAATTTGACTATATTTATGCACCATCCAATATGATAATGATTGGATTATTGGTTTTCTATCCTTTCTATTGGAAATATACTATTCACCATCACCATCAAACAAACAAGATGGAAAGGAAGTATGTTAATCATTGACTCATTAAGTGGTGCATAATGTTGTCCAATCTAATTAGACTCAAATAATGAATGAACAATCGACAAAGAGAATCATGGAATCATGAATGGACAATGGACAAATACAATCATGAAAGGATGCACTTACATTCTCATGGTTACAACTTGTCCTTTCATGATTTCACATTACAATAATAATTTTTCTATCATTCACTAATATCATTTCAAGCAATAGATAGTTTCTCTTCTACAGGAATGTATTTCAATTTGGAATGTTTTCTCTTATGTAGGTGGTTCAATATTGCGTGCAAATTCATTTTCATGCAAATGAATGATTAGAAACTATATATTTTCATTTCTAGAGACAACTAATTAAGATTTTTATCCCCCATACAATGAATGTTACTCAATATTATCCCCCACCTCCACCCTCATATCCTCATATGAGGGTGGGGGTGGGTGTTATCGAACTAATCGGTAGGTGCATACACTAACAAATCTCCCTAGATCCACCTGGATCTAGAACAAAACGGGACAGAACATGACTATTTCCCTAAGTTGCAATCATTGAATTAGCTAGTAAGGAGGAACAAGTGACATACCTTTGTATTGCTTCCTTAAGTCTCTGTTGCTCCTTCTTCACTCTGGTGCTCTCATGAAGTCAAGTCCAAGACAACACAAACCAACCAAAGTGAAGATATCAAAATATATTCAATGTCAACTTATGCATATGATCAAGGAATTACACAATAAAGTAAGAATGACTTTATGGGAAAAGGATATGTCGCTGTATCATATTAATTGAAAGTAGAAGATACAACCTGATTGCATTGATGTCGCAAGCTTCCTTTTAGTGACCCTTGGTTCCAACACACACACTTGCTCTGTACTTGCATGAAGAAGATCCAATTCCTCTTGATAAACCAACTAGAGTCTCCAAGCTTCTATTCAAGCAGGGTTCTTCACACAATTCCTTCACCAATTCTTCAATTAATCTTTCTTAACCGTTTCCTTGAGAATCCTTTCAATATATAGGAGAAGGAGAGATGGTTACATGGATGAGGATGATTCCATCAAATCTGTGAAGTCAGTAAAATGACAACCATACGAATGCCAACTCATTTTATAGAAGATTCCCTTCTAGAACCCTCGAGACCTCTTCTCTTTTCCAAGCTTGAAAACAAGTTCGCACCCTATGTATGGAGAAAACTACGAGAAGTTCGCACCCTAGATGAAGGTGGCCTGCGAGAATGAGTCATTATCGCACCCTAGGCCATATGCAGCCTGCGAAATCACTTTGAAAATATGTTTTCGGAAGGAGACAAGATCGACCTTTCTCAGGCAAAAAGTTCTTGTTGGGAGCCTGAGTACACCATTGTTAATACATCACCAAGATGACCAAAATCATGTGTAACAGAATGCCCCCCAAAGTATGAGGTCGGAATCAATGACAGCCGAAATACTTTGTAAACTGCATGTGTGTGTCGGAAACCAAGAGCGCACTTAATCGAAAACCTGCAAACAACCAAGCATCTGCAGAATATCATACCAGTTCTGAGGTAGGCATTCCCATACTCAAATCACAGACAGACGACATCATAAACATAGGTCATGGCCACCAATCATACACCGTGGATCCATGTCATCAAAATATCGCATAGCCACCAAGAATACATTGTGGATCTATGCAAGAAGACTCAAATTGGGATGACATAGCCACGTGACATACAAAGTGGATCTATGTGTCGACAAATTCTACATATTCCATCACAACCTGGATAAAAAAAAATGAGACCCAGGGTCTTCAATCCTGTCACCTAAAAGTACAAATATAGCCATGTGATTACATGTGCCGAAGTTGAACATGGTAGAAACCACTTGATTACCAGTCATTAATGAAACCATTAACAAGTGCGAAGGAAATCACCATTAATGTCAATGACTCTCAAGGTACACTAGTACAATCCACCGAATGTGAATAAATGAGTTGAGGTCAAACATCTAATGGAATCTCTCGATCAGGGGTCAATGATGAAAACCCACTTTCGAAAGCGAGAAAACCTACCATTGAGGCATGCAGGTTCCAAGGTACCAAATAATTTCTAAGTCTTGTTTCCGGATAATGAGTTGGAGTCAACGGAACAAAACTCGTCACAGGAGGGCCTTGATGTATCCCCCATCAATGACACAAAATGAGTAACAGATTTTGAAGGTGAAACAGAGCATGATGTAGGTTGAACTGGACACAGGAAAGGCCGACACAGAGAGAATGGACAACTGCAGATGGCCGACTCAATAGAGGTTTCAGATGAACTTCTCTTGAACATATGAATGACACAACCAATGTTTTGGCAGCACTGACTCAGAGATGACTCAGGATATGACCTTGTAGCAAGTTGAATGAGAGACAAATGGATTTCCCAAACCGGCTTCAGATAATGGATAGGGGGGTGTCAATCTTCTAGAAGTAGAACCTTCTAAGAAGTCCTCTTACATTTATTATATCTAACTACCATAGTGGGCCTTATTTAATAATATAGTGGACCTAGTCCACCTTACATTGAATGACCTCCACTATTATCACTATGGGCCCTCTGGCCCCCCCCCACTACCTTTCTAGCTACCTTACATTCCATCCCCCTTATGAAAGCATTGTCCTCAACGCTTGATGTACAACCATATACCAGAGTCCCATGGATAATTGTGGACCGTAATGTTGAAGAAGACTGAAGAACCAAAGTCCCATGTAGAAAGGAAATCCACCATGCTGAAGTA
>ML795844.1:425515-443626 GCA_009831015.1 Picea engelmannii
TTGTCTTCTATCTTTTCATGGTTCAATTTTTTGTTTTCATTGGTAAATTTCAAGTTTTTGAGCTTGTTTTAGGGCTAAAATTCGCGCTCAGGCATTCTCGCAGGCTAGCCATATGGGACCTGCGAGAATGCATGATTCTCACAGGTGGCCCCAAAGGCACCTGCGAGAACCTTGCACTATGCTAAAGGGGCACCTGTGAGAGCCGCAAAATGAAAAAATGTTTTGATTTTTGCTAAATGAAAAATGTACCAAGGCTTGAAAACAGTTGTTGACCTTCTTCTTATGGTTCTTATGCAGGCATTTGGCTGTCACAATGGTTCTGGAATGGCGTGAAAGAGAGAATGAAGAATATGATGCTATTGTCGAGAATAACCCGAGCACCATTGCCGCTTTGCGAGACTGTGGTCTCCTGAAATTCTTTCGGATCCCGGGTATGAGGGCCCAAGTCAGGTTGTTGGAGTACCTTATTCATATGTGGGACGTGGACCAAAAAGTATTCCACATGGGGGTCCACACATTATCCTTGGATATCAAGGATGTTTATTTCCTAACAAGACTGTCACGACGTGTGTACCACGCTAGCTTGACCTGTAGCCAAGGTGGTGAGTTGCCTATGAGTGAGTATTGTCGTCAGTACTGTGTTCCAGAGGCGGAAAGAAGCAAAGGAAAGGTGGCCATTTGGGGGGTCCAGGATTTAACCCTTCGCACTATCTTGTTCACCATTGCTCATATGGATGGGAGAAATTCTCCACACATGGCTCTCCAAAGCTATTTTCAATATGCCATAGAGTGTACTGAGCCTCAGGTCTTTAATTGGTCAGACGCAGTCCTTCGTAGCGTGAAGAGGCAGTTGACTAAATGCAGGAAAGGAGACCTGAAGCAATTCGAGAATGTTTCATTGTTGGTGTCCTTCTTTCTTGAGAGGGTTCCCTTGCTGAGGTTGTAGGTTGAGTGGGGTTTACCGACTCCAGAGGTTCTGATCATCTTGAGGTGGTGTAACCTCATGGCCCGACATGTAGCTGGACCAATCATCAAATACAATGATTCCTTCTTTGACTGGTTGTGGCCACAAATGTTGATGGTCGATGATTATGACTATGCCAGATTGGACTTCCGAGGTGATCCGGACTTGGCCCTACCCAATGATGCTCAGTGGGGAGATCTAGGTAAGAAGTACACATTTTTTCACTTTTTAAATGTTTTTGTGAGTTTTATCATATGCAAATGTTTTTATGTTTGTCCAAGGTCTAATTACAAAAATTCTTTTTTGATGACACAAACCTGGGGCCTTATTGACCTCCAGGTACTTCTCCTATTCAGCGACGAGGAGAGGTGGCTCCAGTGCCATGATGGGACACTGAAGATTATGAGGCAGTGGAACAAAACTTAGAGGGTTTGATTGTTGATATTCCGAACATGCCTCTCAGAGAGGTCCCGCGGCGTTATCAGCATCATACGGTGGGCGTGTTAGAGTCTATTGGTCGACTGCTTCGTAGGGTTTCCTAGGAAGTCGTGTGTTATCGCGAGTGTCATCCATGATGTTACTTTGTAGAAGCTATCAGCTTCAGATTTTGAAATTTTGGTTCTTGGATAGAACTTTTTTGTAAAAAACTTTTGATCGTTATATATACATATATACGGCTTCTACTGGCTTATCTTGTGTTGTGTGATATTTGTGATGTGATTGATTTATAAATGGCCCAAATGTCTGTCTAATACATAATTAGCTAATGCATCGGTTAATGTATTTAGACATCTAGGAATATGTTGATACTCAATATAATCAAAATAACATTCCAAAAGGCGAATTCGCAAATATACCAGTAATAAAGTAGGACTTCGAATAACATAGACATTACTTAACTGTAGTACTACTAGCTGTGAATCGAGTCGCACAACCAAGTGACGGATACCGAGCAAGATAGCATCAATCAACAATTCGATAATGACGCTATATTCTGCAATATTGTTGGCCGCACGGCCGAGGCACACACCTCGTAGAGTGATAAGTTCGTTTGTAGGGGCATAAATTGCCCACGCAGTAGAAGAAAGGTTCTGAATACTATGGCTAGATCTATCAGCAAAGCCAATGTGGGGTAGTGAAGACTCCGACATTTGGAAACCAAACGCAATGTAACATAAGGGCAGAGACCAGATAACGAAAAAAGCATACCACAGTAACACACAAGAAGTATGATACAATAAAATACAAGTACTCATGCACAGGTGATCTTATGCATAGTACTTCTTTAAGTACAACCCATTTCTGGGTTCACTCAAAGGGATACCGTCGTAATCTACTAACTCATAAGCTCCTTTCTCCAAAACTCGTCTAATGATATAAGGACCTTGCCACATGGCTTCGAATTTTCCAACTCCTAGCATATCTCGATCTTGTTCATAGAGGAGAACCATATCTCCTTCGAAGAAAACGTGAGGCTTGACATGTTTTTCATATTGGGCCTTGACAGGTTTCTTTTGGGCTTCGATGACTAGGGCAGTGTCACGTCGAGTTTCGTCTAATCGCATGAGATACAACAAACGTTCTTCCTCGACAGAAGTGTTTGGTATGAGTTTGACGACTAGTTTTAAGGAGGGTATCTCACATTCAATCAAGAGGACGACCTCTAGACCATAGACTAACCGAAAAGGTGTAAACCCAGTAGAAGACTTAACGGACGTCTAGTAAGCCCACAATGCTGAAAACAACATTGTGTGCCAACTTGTTTTGTGAATCCCTATCATTCGTCGAAGCATGGTTATGAGAACTTTGTTAATTGCTTCGACTTGGCTATTGTCTTGTGGGTAATAGGGCATTGAGTTTTCATGGCGAAGACCCAACTTTTCAGTGAGTTTGGACATCATGAAGTTTCTAAAGTGGCTACCATGATTAATGACGATAGCCTGAGGAACACCAAAATGAACTATGATGTGATTGAAAATGAATAATGTTGCGATCTTTCCAGTATTGTCAAATGTCGGAATCGCCTCAGCCCATTTCATAAAATAATCTACAGCTACAATCATGTATCCATGCCCCCCAGTTGAGTGGGGGTGACATGTCATGAAATCGAAACCTCATTTTGCAAAGGGACCAACGGAGACCACAGGGTGAAGAGGAGAAGGATGTGATCGTATCTTATGATTATAGTTCTGGTAAGCGTGGCATTTTTTTACGGTGATTATGCAATCGTTAAATAAAGAAGGCCAAAAATACCCTGCTCATAAGATCTTCTTGCCAGTAGCATACCCGGACATATGACCACCACAGGCTCTAGAATGGAATTCATTTAAGGCTTTCTCAGCTTCGTCAAACATAAGGCAGCGTCGAAAAACCGAGTCAATCCCACGGCGATAAAGAGTATCCCCGAGGATAATATATTGACGGGCTTGGTAGCGTATTTGACGCTGGTTAGTACTGGAAAAATTGGGCCGGAAATTCTGGGTTTGGAGATATATGATGATATCACCATACCAAAGATCATCGGAACTAATTAGGAAAATGAATTCATCAGGTAATGAATCGGCTGCTACATTTTCTGTTTCAGAGTAGGGAAAGTCGCATATCAACTCGATAAAAACTAAGGACTTCTTGGACTTAGCTCATTCAAATTCCAAGTCAAACTCCTGGAGTATCACGATCCATTTGGAGTATTTTCCCCCTAGCAATTGACGTGTGAGAATGTGTTGCATAGGGTTGCAGTTAGAAATTACCGTAGTCTTGTGAGAGAGGATATAGTGTCGAAAACGTTGAACTTCTTGGAAAGCTGCCAAGGCCAGTTTTTCGACATGTAAATACTTGGTTTCGGACTTCGAATCAAGTAATATATAACATGTTCATCATGAGAATCATCCTTTTAGATGAGAACCATAGCGATGGTGTAATCCGAGGCTGTGAGGTAGAGGAAATAATCGTGACTGTAATCGAGGGGGAAGAGAAGCGGAGCACGTGTCAGGGGAAGTTTCGAAGCTTCGAAGGCTTTGTTTGAGATGGTATCCCATACGAACTCAGACCCCTTTTTGAGTAGTCGCGTAAATCCAAGATTTATCTCGCCATAGTTCGGGATGAAACGACGAAGAAAGTTTTCTTTCCCTTGAAAACTTTATAACTGGTGAAGAGTAGAAGGAGGAGGGAGATTGAGAATCACCTCAACCTTTAAAGGATTTACCTTGATCCCTTGATGTGAAACAATAAAGCCTAGAAGTCGACCGGATTCTATGCAGAAAACACATTTGTGAGGATTCAAGCGTATATGGTAAAACTGATAGCAGAGGAAAATAGCTCGGAGGTGGATTGGATGATCGACCCGATGCATGGAATGAATGGGTAAGTCATCAAGATATGGTTGCACGATGTGCTTGATATCATGGAAGGCATAAGACATAGCACGCTGAAAAGTTGCACCAATGTTCTTTAGACCGAAAGGAAGTTTTCGATAGGCTAAAGTGCCCCAAGGACAAATAAAGGCGGTTTTGTGTTGATCCTCGGGAACAATATTGATTTGATTATATCCAAAGAAACCATCCATTAGAGAGAAGATTTCTCTTCCAGCACAATCATCGACAATCTGGTGGACAAAGGGGGTAGGAAAGTTGTCTTTAGGACAAGCTTTGTTAATATCCCTATAATCAACGCACACGCGGATTGTGCCTTGTCTCTTGTCGATTGGGACAAGATTGGAAACCTAGTCAATGAGGGCCATAGGGTAAATAAAGTCAGCTTTGAGAAGTTTCTCGACTTCAAGCTTGATAGCAGTCGCTTTACGTGGGTGAACTGGACGAAGGCGTTTCCAGATGGGTTTAGCGTCTGGGTATGTCTTAATTTCATGTATCACAATGTCGGGGTCGATACCTGGTATTTCTTCATAGCTCCAGGCGAAGATGTCACAAAATTATTTAAAAAGTGACTTGTAGGTGATGATTTCATCAGGGGAACATGAAGCTCCGATATGAACATTTTTGACAATTCCAGGTTTGATGGATATGTCGAGGGGAATAGTGGGTGAGATATTGCTTAAGTTCCCTTCGGAAAACACATCGTGTGTGGACTCGGGAATGGTTGAAATGACAACAACGGTCGACGAGGTCGATATCCGTTAGTAGCTCTTGATGGTGTGTTGTTCCAGGAAGAGGATGGAATGGTGATGTCCATCGTTCTAGGGGGTGTCTTCTATGACAGACATAATCATCTCGTCTGTGGGAAAAATGACGCGGAAAGGATCTGGAGATAAATCACCAAGAGAGGGGGTAGAAATGGTTGCTGATTGAATGGCCTGATAGGAAGATTCGACCGAACTCAAAGGAATTTCGTCGCCGTAAAGAAGATGATCGTCGGGGTCGGGAAACATCCATGGGTCATGAGACACAGGGGTTTTGTGAATCGAGGTGGAGATCATGTTGATTGAAGCGAAAGATGAGTGTGGAACATCAAGTGGTGGAATGGGGAAGGTACCCATTAACGAAGAGTCTTTGAGAAGACCTACACCGACATTCTCGTAACCCGATGGGGTTTTGGTGATGAACGGTATGTTGCCAATGCGTGTATCCAATTTAAAGAAGGCTAATTGGTCGACGGTAATTACCTTTCCTTGATGTGGGAAATGTACAACACGAAAAAGAGTCGACACAACTACGTGCATGGAATCGATCCAGCTATAGCCAAGCAGAAGATTGTAATCGAGAGGAGTGTCAAAGACTTCCACTTCGATCGTTTTTCCTTCTAGCGTGATTGGCAATGAAGGAAGGACACCGTAAGGCTTAAAACCAGAGCCACTGAAGGATTTGAGTGTGTTATGGGATTCAGTCAAACAGGGAGAGCCGATGGATTTCCAGCAGGTAACAAACATGACACACGTTGAGGCACCCTCATCGATAATGGTTCTACAAATGTTTTTGTCGGAGACAATCACTTGGATTTGGAATGTGAGTTGAGGGGGTAACCTTGGAATGTGATATTCTAAGTAAAAAATTATTAAATTTGTATCCTTAGGTTCGATTCCACCAATAGATTTCAACAATGCCTTCCATTGTGTGGGACAACTTTGAAGGACTTCAAGGGCTGACATCGCAGATGGTGCTTGGGCCAGATCTTCAACAATGTTGTAGTTCTAGGTAGCACGGGCGTGAGGATTGAAAGATGATTTTTGAACGATTCCCTTTGGAGGAGGGCGAAGGACTGTGTTGAGGCTTGGTCGTTCGAGATGAAGAGGACCGTTGGTAGGTGGAGTCGTAGGAGAGTGTTGAACCGATGAAGGCAGAACCACATCAACCTTCTCTGTGGAAGGGGAATAATATTTGGCTCGAGTGGTGAGAGCAATGTCATTCTTCTTTGAATTTCCAGTACACATTAATACATAGGACGTAGTGGAAGGGGAAGGTTGGTCATGAATGACCAATTGGGCCTGTTGTTGAGAGGGGAAGGGTTGGGATAGTACGGCCGAAGTGGGAGGTTTGGGGGTCCCTTGAACGAACTTGTTAACCTCAACATGACGTGGACAATCCTTCATGTAGTGATCATCACCACAGATAAGAAAAGGGTATCGGGGTTTGCACTTATCCCTATCGTCAACGGGCGGTGTTTTGGTTCTCTCTACTTGCAAAGTATTTTTGTCCTCCTTATTCTTACCCTTTCCCTTTCTGTATTTGTTTTTACCGACTGGGGTAGATTGGATAGCATTTACCTCAGAAGTCTTGTCGGTGGGAGGGGTAGGAGACGGAGCATTTTGAACATTAGAAGAATTAGGTTTGGGGTTGTGGCTAGTAGTTTGGGCGGAATGTGGTTGGGCATGGAAAGTGCCAATCACACCGTCAGCTGCATGAGAAGCAGCGGGAGTAATCGAAGTGGCGGAAGTCAAAGGACGAGGTGCATCAGGGAGTAACTTGTAAAGAGTACCCGTTTGTGAGTAAACGAGGTCAAGGTATTGAGCACGACTTATGGCATGTTCTTTCGTGACAACTCCACCCATGGTGATGTCACGATTGATGTCGTTCACGAATGATTTTGTGAACCACTCTGCCAGCAACTAATCGGGAAGTTCGAGTTTGATGAGATGTCGTCTCCGTCACCACTCATGAATGTGATCGGATATATGAGTGGCTTTGTTTTGTTTGAAAGAACTCAAAATCTCGATCCTTGTTTCATAACGGATCGGTAACTGGTAGTGGGTGAGGAAAGACATAGTGAGGGTGTTGAAGTCGACGAAGAAACCTCGTGGTAATTCTATATACCACTTCGCGGCAGAACCTGTGAGAGTTCATTGAAAAAGGTGTAAACAAATAGAATCATCCATCAAGGAGTTGGATGAGCACTAGAGATGAAAATTCATGACGTGATTGTTTGGGTCCTCTCTCGCTTTTCCATCGAATTTAGGGATGTCAGACGGTAGCTTGGCTGGTATAGCGGGCCATTGGGGAGAGTGATAGATCGGATCATTTAAAATCCTTGACATATCCAAGAGGTCCAAAGTGGCTAAGAAGGGTGACTGTCTATTCACATGCGGGTACTGGTGGCTTTGGGGAGGGATTCCCATCGACAAACCAGTGGGACCATAAGCAGTCTGCATATAATGCGAAGATCCGGGCAGATTCGATGGTTGTTGTAGAGGCAAGTAACTCATAGGATTGTACCCTTGAATGGGGGCATGGGGTTCAGAAATCGAGCCCCAAATAGGATTCGACGTACTTGGATATGGTTGGCCTATACTAGGGGGTATAACGGAGCTAACTTGAGGCTGTTTCCCCCCAGTCGATTGAGGATTATGTTGTATTAGGTGATTCCAATACTAGGTCAAGGATGGAGGTATGTTTTGTCCGTAGGGTGGGGTTGGTGGGGGTTGTCCTCCAATCGGGGGTTGAGTTCCAATCGGGGGTTGTGTTCCAATTGGAATTTGTGTCCCAATTGGGATTTTCCTTACAAAGGTGGGTTGAGTCGAGCCTCCTTGGTGAAATTCTCCACCAACAGGAATCTGGTAATTTGTTGTGAACGACGGAAAGGTGCCACTAGGAATAGTGCCATCGATAGAGGATGGAAAAGGTCCTCTAAAAGGGGGTTGAGGAAGTGTCAGAATGAAACCAGGAGGAGAGTGCCCAGAAAGAGTGGGACCACCAGGATTTCTGAATGGGGTTTGCGTAGGAGTGGAAATAGAGGCATTTAATGCATGGTATCCCGGTGGAAGTGTCGGGGTGACTCTGGGAAAAAGCGGTGTGCCAATGGGGGCTTGACTGGCCGCAGTAACCCCGATGTGAATACTCATAGTATCTGTGTAATGGACCATTTGTAAAAGGAGGGTCAAGATGTGGTTAGCTCGCGAAGTGTCTGTTCCAAGAAAATAATATGCAGTAGTAAAAGGTATTGCGTCTGGATCAGAGGTTTCGGGGAACGCAGGTGAGACAATGATATCAACGCCTGCTCCTGAACCAAAGAGATCCCGTATAAAAACACCAGTAGTCCAAAAAGTATCCTAGCCCTCAGGTCCTGGAAAAGGTCCAGTCGGTGATCCAGAAGACAAAACAACTAAGTCTCCAGAAGAATTCACTCGCATAATACGTCTCTCATAATCGGGGTGAAGTCAAAAGTCCTCTCTTAAATTGGTAATTCAGAACCATTCTAGAGAGTTAGTTCTTTCCACTTGTGGAGTGGTGACGTCTTAGACTTCACTCTGTTGAGGAGAGCCCTCCGGTGAGCTGGTAGGGAAGGGTTGAGAACCTTCCAGATTTTCTGGGGGTAAGCCCTGCATTTTACGTGAACAACGTGGAGGGTCTATTGTGAACAAGTTACAAACTTACGAAGAAAATTCTATGGTCAATTTGGGTAAACAAACAACATGTGCTAGTAACAAAATCTAGGAAACAACACCAATCAAACAAGACCTTCTAATTCTAAAGTCACTAGTTGGTGATGAAGTCCAATGTTGCAACAACAAGACGAGAAGGGGCTAGACTAGGGTGGAAAAGTTACGTTGATGACTTGCTTAACGGACTTACACCCTGGTGCAATCTCCCACACATAATCGTGGGTATACCCTCCAAGGAGCCTGAGTGAGTTTGGACAACGTCAATTCCAGGTACCATGAAGACTTTCCCCTTCACAGTCACCTAGTGTAAGATCCTAAGAAGATAGGCCACTAAGGTTACCACCAACAACAATAAAGCATGGGGGGATAGTCGACAGTCCGATCCACATGCAAGGGCAGGGTATCTAGCTCGAAATCAACTTGAGAGGATTCCACTCATCATTGTGGGTATACCTTCAAGTGACCCCCGTAATATGTGAAATCTCTACACCGATATCAACAAAGTAGGGTGAGTAACTCTGTCAATATCTATGCGACCTCGGGTTTGACCCTTGTGTGAGAAGGGATTCCCAGGAAAAAATGTTGCAAATGGAAATTGACACTCCTTACCACAAGATGCTATTGTGTGTTTTGTCCTTTGGAGAGTGTATCTCTCTGCATATTCCAAATCTCTAGCCTAGCTAATTGTTGGTGTAATAGAGTCCTAGAAAAGAGTTACTAGTTAAATTTTAAAATTGCACAATATTATTAAAGGCTGTTGCTACTCAAAGGTGAGGGAAATGAAACCAATGTTGTGTGAGACTTTGACCCAACAATGCATAGATATGAATGAAAAATATCAATTCTTGTTCGATGAATCCTATTTACAGGAGGGAAGAGGAGTTTTCTGGAACAATCTTGAACTACGATATACAATCTTCTTTAAAATGCAATATCAACGAATCACATAACAATGGAAATTCTCTATTCCAATGATTGATTTCTAATATTTTCAAAATGAAAATTCTTTTAAAAATATTTTTTTTTTTTACTTTTCAAAAAGAACCACACCATGGTGGTGAAACTAAGGAAAACCAATAACTAGCGAAAAGCAATAAACAAAACCCAAACCATTCTTTCAATGAAGACAAAAATGACAAGCAGACAATACTAGTCTTTTCAACTGCATGAGAACAACGATTTTCCAAGTAATGAGCAAATGAAAAAGACAAACAATCCCAACTTTCAAACCGGTCACTGGCTCTTAACCAAACAAGTACTCAGATTCTAGGATCAGAGATTATATCCTTGCTAAGAAAAGTCAAGAGATGAGAGTTGAGAAAAAATGGACAAGAAGAGTCTTTGATTTCTGAAAACTGATCGTTCACATAATCCAAAGTCAAGAAACAATCAACCAGTGGCCCAAGAAGTTCTTTTCAGACACACAGACAGATCTGGGCATCTGAGCATACAAAAACCTTAATTCCAAAAAAATTAAAAAATGGGTTCGCAAGCTATCAGTAATGTACAGTGCGAGAATGGAGCATTCTCACAGGCTGGTCATAAGCAGAGTGCGAGAATCTCATACTGGACTAAAAGGCAGAGTGCAAACTCAAGGGGTTCTCACAGGCCACAGAGGGGTTCAGTGCGAGAAGGCCTGAAAATAGGCAAAATTTTGCAAAAAGAGAGTCTGTCAGGGACTTCTGGACCCAGAGAGTCTGTCAGGGTCTCCTGAAGACTCATAGATTGATAGAAAAGAAGAAAGGTAAGGCAAGAGCAAATGGCTAAGGAAAAACACCAAAAACCACTAAAAAATGGGTTGCTCTCCCCAGTGGAGTCGCCAATTTTGTTATCGGACTAATTGGTAGGTGCGGACACTAACAGATCTCCCTAGATCCACCTAGATCTAGAACAAAACGGGATAGAACATGACTCTTTCCCTAAGTTTCAATCATTGAATTAGCTAGTAAGGAGGAACAAGTGACATACCTTTGTATCACTTCCTTAAGTCTCTGTTTCTCCCGCTTCGCTCCGGTGCTCTTGTGAGGTCAAGTCCAAGACAACACAAACCAACCAAAGTGAAGATATCAAAATATATGCAATGTCAACTTATGCATATGATCAAGGAATTACACAATAAAGTAAGGATGACTTTACGGGAAAAGGACATCTCGTTGTATCATATTAATTGAAAGTAGAAGATACAACCTGATCACCTTGATGTCGCAAGATTCCTTTCAGTGACCCTTGGTTCCAACACACACACTTGCTCTGTACTTGCATGAAGAAGATCCAATTCCTCTTGATAGACCAACTAGAGTCTCCAAGATTCTATTCAAGCAGGGTTCTTCACACAATTCCTTCACCAATTCTTCAATTAATCTTGCTTAACCTTTTCCATGAGAATCCTTTCAATATATAGAAGAAGGAGAGATGGTTACATGGATGAGGATGATCCCATCAAATTTGTGAAGTCAGTAAAATGACAACCACATGAATGCCAACTCATTTTCTAGAAGATTCCCTTCTAGAACCCTCGAGACCTCTTCTCTTTTCCAAGCTTGAAAACAAGTTCACACCCTATGTATGGAGCAAACTGCGAAAAGTTTGCACCCTAGATGAAGGTGGCCTGTGAAAATGAGTCATTCTCGCACCCTAGGCCATATGCAGCCTGCGAACTCACTTTGAAAATATGTTTTTGGAAGGAGACAAGATCCACCTTTCTCAGGCAAAAAGTTCTTGTTGGGAGCCTGAGTACACCATTGTTAATACATCACCAAGATGACCAAAATCATGTGTAACAGTGGGGCGAATAATCAGTAAAATATATTATGAGACTAGGGATGGAGGGAAATAATGAGTAAAAACTAATATGTTTTACTCGTTATCTCCCACCACCTGCACCCTCATAGTAAAACATAATATGTTCATTATCTCCCCTCACTCGCATCCTCATATATGAGGGTATGAAGGAGAGAGTGGGGGTGGGGGTGGGGGAATAATGAGTAAAACATAAGAGGGTATATTTTACACAATATCTCCCCCCACCCTCATATAAGTGAGACATGTGTCTTCAAGATGAGATCACTAGGTAGTCCAGTGCAAAATGGGAAATATATTTTCTACCCTCCCAAAATTTGTACTATGATTTCACTACATCCACACCTCCAAAAGGTCATGTGTCCCTTTCATTCAATCAATCATTGTCTTATCACTATTTGTTTGTCACCCTTTCACTCTTAATGATTGAGAGAGTGAATGGGAGATCTACAGAAATAGTCACAAGACAATGATGGATTCAACGAAATGGACATATGACCATTTGGAGGTGTGGAGGTAGTGAAACCATGGTACAAATTTTGGTGAAGTCATGGTAACTTTTGTCGAGGCGCCTCTATTTAGCTAGCATGATTCTTATGAAATGAATGCTCATAATTTTTATAATGAATATAAATTAGATATTGCAACATGATCAACACCATTACGACCCACTATGACCATTACTCAACCACACTATTATTTTCATGTGTTGTAAGTCATATATTTTCCATTGGAATAACAAAATTTTGATTATTATTATATTATTTATTATGATCTAAATATTAAATGCTAGTGGTGAATTCGAAATATCTTACTTGCTTCTCTTTTTTTCATAAGAGTTATGGTGTTGCATGCATGAATCCTTATTTCATCTCTATTTTGAATTCATATACCTTTAATAATACAACCAATCAAAGTAGTGTTTTTTGGCAAATCCTTGTGGCAAAACCCACCAAAAATACTCATCTGAATGATAATGTATTTTCCCAATTCAAAAGAAGGTTTGGTGAAAGGGAGGTAACATGCACCACTATTAGGTTTCTCTACCAAGTATGTATAACCATGAGGAGATTGGTTAATTTTTCATTTTCCTCCACTAATTGAAGTTTTTTTCTTGGTTTGGTACTTGCCAACAATTCATGACAAGAAAATGACCTATAGTTTCACTTGTAATTTCTCTCCTAACAAAGCTAATTTCATGCTACTTTTTTACCTAGGTTCAATGGGAACACACCCTATTTCCCATTCCACTATTGGTCTAGGGATTTTTTCTTAATTCATGGCCTCCATCATGATTAGTCCTTGTGAACTTACAACTAGTAAAGTAAAACTTGATCAAATAAAAGCTAATTAAATTGTTTTCTTTAAAAATGTAACTGGTATGTCCATGTACATAGACAGGCCTGAATTCGGACTTATCCATGTACATGGACAGGGTCGAGTCATCTCTATTTATATAACATTATTCTTATGAAATGAATGCTCATAATTTTATAATTATAATTTTTCTAATTTTTATAGTGAATGCTCAGTTTGAGGATCACTAGTCCAGTCCAAAATTGGCAGGGGCAATCAAATTTGTAACATCTCAAGAGGGGATAGATTCACTTACTCTAGGTTGATCATTGGTGGGGTGAGGTTCGCAATGTGGGGTAGTAAACTAAGACCCGGTAGAGTCCTGGTCCCTGGAACCACCAAGCATATAATGAACCTAGCTAGTAAATGGACGTATCGAACTGAAATAATCCCCTTCCCTGTATGGGGAATCAAGGTCTTTTGTACCAAGAGGGGTTCTACTCGCACTTGACTCTATCCCACATCTCTCTGAGAAGAGGAAATCCCCTTTAGTTAAGTAATAAGTATTTGAACCTGAATAAATACCCTATACTTTTTAGCTCATGTATATGTTCTAGAATGATGGATCTCCTAGCTGAGAAAAACTAAAGGATGAGAGGAGGATGGGGTCTCCTATTGGTTATATACTACTCCTTGTTAGGGGAAGGGGTTTCATAATACTGATGGATGTTAAGAACTAAGGTGTCCCTTTTGGGTGATTAGTACTCAAACCACCTACTAAGTTCTTCAATTTGTTAGCTCCATCTAGTTGTGAAGCAATTTGGCTTCAAAAGTTGGTAGCAAAGTTGATCGTTGGGATACTGCAGCCCACTACTATTCATTGTGATAATTAGAGTTTCATTAAGATCTATAAGAATCCATTATTCCATGATCAATTAAATCACATTGAGATCCGATATCATTTTTTAAGAGACAGAGTATGGAGGAGAGAATTCATTCTGGATTACATTCTTATAGACTCACAAGTAGTCGATATTTTGACAAAGCCCCAAGCAAAGAGAAAGTTCAAGACACTAAGAGACAAGTTTGGTTTGGTGGAAAACATGTTCTTCATAGAGAGGGAGTGTTAGTTTTTATTTCTCTGGTCATTTTCCCCTGATGGTTTTCTCATATACTAAACATTAGGGTTTCCAAAGATTTAGGAGCATCTATTTTTAGACCGTTGATGGAAACTTTCATTTTCATATTTTTTGGGACTCTCTGTTTTTAGACTATCTATGTTTAGAAAATCTATTTTTAGAATGAAATTAACTATTTGCCTAGTAATTAGTCATTAGTGAGTTAATGGAATTTAATAACAATTTAGGGGTATTAATTAGGGGGGAAATCCACTCCACTAGTGCACCTCACTCTTGCACAAGTGTGCCTTATCTAAAGAGGAAAAGTCAAATTTACCCCCATTCACTTGATGCATGTCAATGAAACTTCAATGAGACACTCATGTGGGGAAACCTTCCTAATAGATCCAGTGTGTTAGTTTAGGAGAATTAAGAGTGTCTTTTTTTTATCTTCTTTATCTGTTTCTTGTCTTCTTCTACCACTTGGTTTCTTGAGATGTGCACATCGCTAGTTATCGGATGAGTTGACTTGAGAAAACACATCTATTTAGAGAACCTACCTTCTAAGACTATTTCTCTCTTGTTTTGTAATATTGTAAACATTCTTTTGAGGTTAATGAGAAGGTATGTGATTGTTGTTACAGATTTCAAGTTTGTTGGTTTTTATTTTCAGAATTAGTATTTTTCAGTTCTATAGTGTGTGACTCGGATTGATATTAAATTCTTATATGATGTGTCTCTTCTCCTGATCTATACTTCTGTGGTTTTATTTTTAGAAAATATGAAGGTATTATTGGTATTTAATAAGATCTTAAGTTTTATTTGTAGGTTAAGTCATTGAGTTCAGATCTTCTTTTCATGAATTGAAATTTTAACATTCATTGTTAGTTTTATAAAAATGTGTCCTACGATTGGAGCCAATTTGCTAAAATGTGCAAATAATTTGTAACTGTGAACAGTGTGGGTGAGTAGGTGATG
This sequence comes from Picea engelmannii, assembly GCA_009831015.1. Lineage (NCBI taxonomy): Eukaryota > Viridiplantae > Streptophyta > Pinopsida > Pinales > Pinaceae > Picea > Picea engelmannii. The sequence continues at coordinate 440,499 of ML795844.1, forward strand.
TAAGTATTGTTGGAGCCTCCAAATTGAACTATTGATTATTTTTTAGACTTCAATTTTTTAAAATGAATTCACAACTCTAATAAATACAAAAAATAAATTCACATACACTAGGGAATAATATCACAATCACAATAATTTAAACTAATTAAAAAATCAATTCATAAAATTAAATAGATTTGAGAATAATTTTATCTTTAAAAAAAAAGCAAATTAATAAAGTTTTTTTCCTAAACATTGAAACTAATGTTTTTATGGACAGGGCCGAATTCAGCCCTATCCATGTACATGGACAGGCCAAATTCGATCGATCGACCGTATTAATAACTATAATTTAAACAAAAAAATTGCATAAAAAACACAGCGAATAGACTTACCTAGAGTTGAAGCCCTCGCCAACCAATGCCACCAACACCAATGAAAGCTACCACTAGCACCAACACAACAACAATGACCACCTGCACCATCAAACATTAAAACATATGTTTTTCATAAACATTGAAACTAATGTTTTTCATAAACATTAAAACATATTGATGAATATGAATTTACATTTAAATGATTACTAAAATTCCTTAAAAAATATTGATCGGGCTTGTCCATGTATGATCTAAAAATGAAGAATACTTGTATTCTTGAAAATATTTGCAAGTTAAATTTTATGTGTTAAAATGAAAATGGATCAACTTTGCAACACAACTTAAATAGGATTTACTCATTCAAGATGCATATAAACAACAACAAAAACAGTGAATAGAAAACACATAACACAACAAATGATAAAGGAGTTCACCCCTCTCTTGGGCTACATCTCCTGGTCCATCTTCCAATGGATCATTTGTATTATTTTCTCAAAGTGCTCAAAAATGTTCTTTACAATGCTCAAATTTCCAAATAGACTGCTCCAATGGCTTCAGAATGTCCAAAAACCCCTAGCTGGGCTTTTTCAGCACCTCGTTTGGCCAAAAATTGAAGAAGATAGGCTTCCTGGAAGTCCCCCCTTCAAACACGTTGTCTCTGCATCTACAAAACACACCCTTGTTGGCTCAAACTAGCCCACACACATTTTTAAGTGTAAAAACTTAGCACCGTACGCAACCGCGCGAACCGTGCAAACTGTAGGACAGTTACGGGTGCACCTAGCCCCTAACCGTCAAGGGCAAGGTCGTATGACCCATGTGACCACGCGCTAGAATAAACATAGGCTCCCGTTCCATAAGCCAATGGTCAAAGGCCAAATGGTGGGTCGTTTATATAACTGTTGGAACAAACACAACCGCGCGCGCGCGTGAATGGTATAACATTGGGTCATATGTAATACAATGTGCGACCAAGGGTTGGGGCTAAGCCCCGGCTTGGTCACGCCCCAAACTAACACATATGAAAACATTTAAATATATTTCTCCATATATATTACAAGGAAAAACTAGTGGTGCCCCGATTGGCAGCTCTTTCCAAGTCTTTCCCCCCTGCCCGGAGGTCGCGGGGTCGACTCCGGCCAATGACATAATTTTAAACCAATAAATATATGACACGTGGCGGCCATTGACTGGGCCACGTGTCATCATCCCATTCGCTGAAAACATGCCATGTCACATGCCAATTGTTCAAATAATTTTCTGCCACATGTCGTATGCCCTGCCACGTGTCGTACAACCTGCCACGTTAGCGTTCGTATGGACTATATGGACTGTACAATCAACATCCCTTTTTTTTGCATGTTTGTCATTTGGAACAGAACGCGATATCTCTCACTCCCGACGTCAGTTTCAACCCAAATGAGTTTCATTGGGTTTGTAACGATGAGGCCTACGCTCTCGTTCAATTTGAAGTGATTTCAAGCACTTTGAATTTTTGAGCAAAATTTGATCCACTGATCACACCTCCCCATTGGAAAGCTTTTGGACCTCCAAAAGACTATTTTCAGGCTATCTGAAGATGAGGGTATAGCTCCCTCACCTTTCCAAGCTCAATCCACTTTTCTTTGCTTGGATTTCTACCTTTAAGACCAACTCGAAGATACTCCACATTTCCTCGTTTTGAAGTTCGCATTCTCCTATCAAGGATGGTGTCTTCATGCAGTTCTGTAAGATATTCTGGGGAAAATTCATCTATAGAAGGAATCTGAACATGCTCTCCTTGATCATCACTCAAAGGAGGCTCATACAATTTCAAATTATCAACATTAACCACTGCATACATTTGCATATAAGGAGGCAAATCTAAACGAAAGGCATTGTTACCAAACTTGTCGATAATCTTGAAAGGACCATATCGAATCGGTTTCAATTTTTTACCTTCTCCTTTAAGCCTCTCCTTACTGATGTAAAGCCAAAATTCATCTCCAACTTGGAAACTGTGATCAACATGATTCTTGTCATGTCTCGTCTTGTACTTGGCTTGAATCTTTTCCAATTGCTCTTGCACCATTTGATGTATCGACTGAATTTGTTCAATGAACTTTTCTGCCTTATCAATGTCATATTGACCACCAATAGCAATATCCTTCCCAAAGATAAAATCTAAAGGAGATTTGGGCAAATAACCAAAACATGCTTCAAATGGTGACATTTGAGTTGAAGAGTGCTTAGCTCGATTGTAAGCATGCTGAATGTAGTGTAAATGCTCATCCCAAAGTTTAGGATGCTTGCTGCAATAAGCAAGAAGAAGATGCACCACTGTTTGATTTACCACTTCTGTCTAATCATCTGTTTACAGATGAAAATTTGTGCTCTTTTTTATTTGGTGTCCATGAGTGCCCATAAACTCGACCAAAAACTTCCAACAAATCGAGAATCTCTATCAGAAATAATGAATTTAGGCAATCCAAAATGAACCCAAACATTTTGAAAGAACATTTTTGTCGTTTGCTTAGCTGTAACCTGCTTCGTACAAGGCATCAAAATACACATTTTTCTAAATTGATCAACCACAACATAAACATAATCATGATTTCATCTAGACATAGGTAGCCCTCCTACAAAATCCATGGAAATACTTTCCCAAGGACAAGAAGGAATCGAAAGTGGAGTATACAAACCCAACTTTCGATTGCTAGGTTTACTTGTGGCACATAACGAACATCCTCGAACATATCTTGAAACACTTTCATTCATTTTAGGCCAGTAGCA
>ML795844.1:446786-468350 GCA_009831015.1 Picea engelmannii
CCTTTCCATCAAGATCTTCATCATCTCTCTCATTTCCATGACAGCCTTTATGAGATCTTCATCTTCTGCAGGAACATGTTCATGACTCTCTTCATGAGCCATACTTGGTGAGTGCCTCCTTGAAACTTGCGGTGATGATATATGCTTCCTCCTTCAAGGATGAGAACTTGGATGTACAAGTTTACCTTCTCCTCTTGTGAGTTTCAACCTTGTGAGCATCAGAAAACAAAACACTTGAAAATAATCAAGTCTTCAAAAACCTATGCTTTGATACCAACTTGATCTAAAAATGAAGAAGACTTGTATTCTTGAAAATATTTGCAAGTTAAATTTTATGTGTTAAAATGAAAATGGATCAACTTTGAAACACAACTTAAATAGGATTTACTCATTCAAGATGCATATAAACATCAGCAAAAACAGTGAATAGAAAACACATAACACAACAAATGATAAAGGAGTTCACCCCTCTCTTGGGCTACATCTCCTGGTCCAACCTCCAATGGATCATTTGTATTATTTTCTCAAAGTGCTCAAAAATGTGCTTTACAATGCTCAAATTTCCAAATAGACTGCTCCAATGGCTTCAGAACATCCAAAAACCCCTAGCTTGGCTTTTTCAACACCTCGTTTGGCCAAAAATTGAAGAAGATAGGCTTCCTGGAAGTCTCCCCTTCAAACTTGTTGTCTCTGCATATACAAAACGCACCCTTATTGGCTCAACCTATCCCACACACATTTTTAAGCGTAAAAAATTAGCACCGGACACAACCACGCAAACCATGCAAACTGTAGGACAGTTACGGATGCACCTAGCCCCTAACCATCATGGGCAAGGTCGTATGACCCATGCGACCGTGCACTAGCATAAACATAGGCTCTTGTTCCATAAGCCAATGGTCAAAGGCCAAATGGCGGGTCATTTATATAACCGTTGGAACAAACACAACCACATGTGCACACGAATGGTATAGCATTGGGTCATATGTAATACAATGTGCGACCAGGGGCTAGGGCTAAGCCCCGGCCCGGTCGCGCCCCAAACTAACACATATGCAAACATTTAAATATATTTTGCCATATATATTACAAGGAACAACTAGTGGCATGCCGGTTGGTGGCTCTTTCCAAGTCTTTTCCCCTTTCCCGGAGGTCGCGGGGTCGACTCTGACCAATGACATAATTTTAAACCAATAAATATATGACACGTGGCATCCATTGACTAGGCCATGTGTCGTCATCCCGCTCGCTGCAAACATGCCATGTCACATGCAAATTGTTCAAATAACTGCCTACCATGTGTCGTACGACCTGCCACGTGTCGTATGGCCTGCCACGTCAGCGTCTGTATGGACTGTACAGTCAACATCCCTTTTTTTTGCATGTTTGTCATTTGGAACAAAACACGATATCTCTCGCTCTCGATGTCCGTTTGAACCCAAACGAGTTGTGTTGGGTTTGTAATGACGAGGCCTACACTCTCGTTTGATTTGAAGCGATTTCGAACACTTTAAATTTTTGAGCAAAATTTGATCCCCTGATCAATGTACATGGATAGGTCGAGTTCGATCCTCTAACTGTATTAATAACTATAATTTAAACAAAAAAAATTACATAAAAAATAGATTGAATAGACTTACCTGTGGCTGGAGCCCTTGCCAACCAATGCCAACCAATTCCACCAACACCAACAATAGCCACCACCAGCACCACCAACAACAACAACGACCACCTGCACCAGAAACAACGACCACCTACACCAACAACAACTTGAGGACTAAATAGTTTGGAAACAGTCAAATGGACGTGAGGCAAGGGATATATAACAAATTGTTCGAATGAAAGAATATTTCCGCCAAACAATTTTTTCGGCCGAAAGTTTCTTTCAGCTGAAATATATTTCGATCAAAAAGTGTACACCAGACTAAAAATTTCATCTGGAAAATATTCTACACAACTGTCGAGGGCGTCGTCCGGGTGTCGTTTTATTTGACGTCTAATTGTTCAGTCGAAAAATGTTTTGACCGAAAAAACATATCTTTCAACCAAAAGAACCAGGAGTTCGGCCAAAAAAGGGTCGCTAGGAATTTTGGAGACCTGATTCTCACAAAAGTGTAACCAACCTTCATTATTTTACCCTTAGTCAATGGATATAAGTTAGTGTGTATATCTAATTTATTATAATCATCTAAAATTATTTTTACATCAGAGTTATTCTTTACAATCAAGTCATTTTACACATTAGACCTAGTGTATTTCCAATTTTCTATGTTATAGTTAGCCTCGATAATATAAGTGAAGTGAAGGATTTCAGAGTGTTTATATGATTCTTCATGTGGAGATGTTTCGAAACTGAAGTCTCAAAATAAAGTATCCAAGATGTAATTCCCCAAAATCTAATGGTTGAACATTGTTGGTTGATTTGAATCATTTATATCAATGACCACACACTTCATGTATCTCTCCCTTTCAACTATTATTTGATTTTGTTTTCCATTATAGGGACACCACATATGAGACCAATCAACTGCAAAATATCCATGCAACATTGCAAACCAGCTTCTACTTAATAGAAGTCCATGTGTTTTTAGGATGTATACCACAATGATGTCTATTTTTTGATGCACTTTTGGGTTGGAATCCAATCTTATCAAGACATTTCTCATCTCTCTCATAACCTTGACACTTGAATTATCCATATATATGATTTGAATATTAGATTTTTTAGGTATAGCATTTATTTTTTCACATACCTTAAATGGTATCAAATTAGATGAAGCACTCGAATCAACCATACAATTGTGAAAATTTATATTAGATAGATGAAAGGTTAATAAGAAATGAGGAGTGCTAGACCTTGACCTTTTTCTAATTAGGGAAGAATTAACAACATATTGTCTTTTGACAAACTTTGTTCTAAAATATGAATTCTTGGTAGATTTGTCCTTTTTCTTGGTGTATCCCATTTTAGTATCTTTTCTTTTGTTTGGGGATGATACCTGCAAGGTATTGGTAAAGTTTTATTTGATTTGGGGTAAATTCATAAGTTCAAACAAAGAGATGTTAGCCTTGGTCCTTTTCAAATCTTCCACAAAATCATACTTCAAATTATTTGAAGTAGGTGCATGTAAGGATTCAATATTAGTAGAAGTGGACTTCTACATTGTAGATGTATTTTGAGAAGTTTCAAACTTAGAAGGTGTATCAGACATTGAATCCTTACTCTTACTTCTTGTATTATATACATTTTGAGATAATTGGATTTCTTCCACATCTTCCTCTTCATATTCAACATATGGTTTGAGAGAGATATCCTAGAATTAAATGATCGATTTCCTTGAGGTTTCTTCAATATCATTATATTTATCCTCTTGTTTTGTTTCCTCCTCCCCTTCTCCTTCATCTTTCCCATCAATGGATTTTTCACCAGTATAATCCCAAGCCTTAAACACATTGAGAAAGTCTTCCATGTTGATTCCTTCTATAGGTGTGATATTGTTGGTTGGAGGGGGAGTACTTTTCTTGGGAGGAAATTTTAAGAATTATTAAATGTTTGAAGTTCCTTCCCCGACATTTATCTTCATGTCAACAATTTCATTTGATAGCTTCTTGACAATCCTTTGTAACCTTTCCACATCCATGGAATCTTAATAGTTTTCATCATTAGGGGATATCATTAGTGGAAATTTCTTCTTGGTATTAGGTTTGTCTTTGCCAAACTCTGCCCCAGGATTAGTATTTAAGCTCAGTATGTATTTATCCACATCGATGGCCTCTTTAAATGTGTCATCAAGGATACTCTTTTTAGCTCTTTTCACAAACATGGCCATAATTTGAGACTAGTAAAGTTGAAGTATAAAATACAATTGATACATCATCAACAGGTTTAAAAGTTACATGAATTTTGTTCATCAATTTTAGAAATCTATGGTTAAAATATTTCACCTTTTATTTAGCATCCATCCTTATCCTAGAAAGTTATAAGACTATATCCTCTAGGGATTTATCCTCTTAAAATTTATCAATAAAATTAGTTTCAAACATATTCCAATTGGTAATTGAACCTTGTCCCAAAGACAAATACCATGTAGAGGCCTTACCTTCGAAGGTATAAGGGAAAATTCTACATACAACATCTTCATCATGCTCATTCATCAGTCTAACTGCCAACATGATTTTTTTTTATGTGGCCCTCTACTGATTCTTTTTTCTTTGGGTCGAATTTGGGCAGAAGCTTCTGAAGGTGTTTTGGAAATTGGTGAGTAGCTCCAATTATTCCAATAACATCCTGCGTTATCTCAGAGATATTACACACTCACATAGAAAATTATTTTCCTAAGTTTGATAGTCCAATGTTGAGTGTGCTTCCATAGATGAAAATATTCCCCTCTAAATTAGGGTGCCTTCCCTCTTCATTTAAGAGTTACTTACAACTCAGTTAGACTAATAGTGACTACTCATCCATGGAAACCTTGGTTTTATCACCAACATTTTCATGTTCACCTCGATTTCCTCACTAGGAGGGTGCATATATTATGCATGTGGCCAAGAGGGAGAATATCTTGTGGTTGCATGTGTTCCTCTCACTTCCACACGTGTGAATCAATTAACTGATGATTTCACGTACCAGGTGGAAACTTGCTTTGGTTTATGACAGTGAGTGTATAAATCTCTCTATATCACTACTATGGCACATTCACTTAGCCATGTAAAGTATATCATGTTTATTTTACCATTTAATCATTCAGTTAATACAATTTTGTTCTTTCTCTCAAGCTTGTCTCTCTTATCTTTTGTTTCTCGCAAGCTTTGTGTGACTTTTTTACTAGCTAGGTTCATTGTGAAAAAATCACATGGTATTAGAGCCTTTATTGGTAGGAGAAATCCCATAGTAATTTTATTTGTAGGTGTAGGAGGAATATGCATTAAAAAATGATGGATTACTCGCCAAAAATATTTCTCATGCCACATAACTACTTTGAGTGGAAGCTAAAAATTATGCATCGGCTCCATGCAGAGGCTTGTACGAGATTACGATGGCCAAATATGTGAAGACAACAATTTCTATCGAGAAGAATAGGTAGCTCAACCATGTGGATAAGGCCTATGATATCATCTCCTTATCTATGTCCCTGAGCTTCTGCTTCACAATGAATCTTGTAACACACCAGATGAGATTTGGATAAAGTTGGAGGATTTATTTGGAAAATGGGATGAAATGTGAGGACATATGCTCGAGCTAGAGATGAATTCCTTAGATCCGAGGAATTTCTATAACATCTAGGAATTATTTACGAAGTTAAAGTCCCTCCTTATTCATCTAAACGGATGTGGTACAAACAAATCAATTCAACACAATCAGTTAATCCTTTCTATCTTGGAAAAAAATGGTCTTGATTATGTTTTCTTTGTCTCATCATTCCATACAAATAGATTCACTTCAAGGGGAACCTAGAAAATCCAAACATTGGATTGGTTTATTTAATCCCTAACACATGAGAAATATAAGCTCATCAAAATGGGGATAATCAAGGGACCCAATGCGCATTCACTTGTTGTGCATGAAAGCAGCAGAACTTTGAATTCAAATTCCAACCATAAAAGAAAGGGAAAGGTACATGTTGATTCAAATAAGGAAGCGTACTCCAAACCCTTTGATGATTCATTGGGCTCCAAAGGTGGAAAAGGAAATAAAGTGAAGACCAAATAAAATTATTGAAACTGTGGCTATCAACTCGAGTCAATATGCATGAAGAAACATATTAATATGATGGCATAGATAATTTAGAAGAACAACCTTGGGGATCACATTCATGAAGCTACCAAGAATAAGTAAGAAGATAAAGAAGCAAAAAAATGAGGTAAATATCATCCAATTATTTCCATTAAATATTCTCTTGATGCATGGATATAATATTCAGGTGCATCCCATCATATGGTGGCAACGAAAAAAAAAATCTTCTATTTCTACATGCACGGGTCCTCCAATCCTCATGGGAGATGATACCCTAGTTGAGGTCATCATCCAAAGGAAACTAGAACTCTAACAAGAAAGTTTTGAGAACGCCTTTCATGTTCCAAAACTCTCTTAAAATATTCTCTCTATTTATCAGATAACACATTCTGGTACAAGAAAAAGAGTGGATTTCACACTTGATTATGTAACCATATTTGATATGGATGATAACCACACGACTGTTGTTCGTGAGGTAAAACACCAATATCATTTTTATAGTTTCAATAAGTTCATTTATAAATCTTATTATCCTTTACTACTAATGCATGCTCATGATACTAGTATATTATGACACGAGATATTCGACCATATAAACTTCAAATACATGTAGAAACTATGAAAATATTAAATGGCCACTGACTTTCCCAACATACACTTTTCCAAAGGAGTTTGTCAAGGATACGTTCTTGGAAAAAATCCTCAAGAGAAGTTTGACAAAGGGAAGGCCTATAGGGCCTCCTCTCCTTTGGAATTCATCCATGGTGATTTGACGGAACCCTTTCCTCATCCATCCATCAACAAATTGATATACGTGCTTACATTTATTGATGATTTTTCATAATACAGTTGGGTGTATTTTCTCAAGAAGAATTCATAAGTTTTTTATCATCTCAAAGACTTCAAAGCATATGAATAAACTCAATCCAGGAGAAAGATCAAAATCCTCTACACAAACAATGGAGGGGAATATGTGAACCAATATGTCCAATATCATTTTTCAAAGGAAGGTATATAGTTGCATCACACAGTACCTTACACTCTTCAGCAAAATGTAGTAGCCGAGAAAAATAACAAATCCCTCAAGGAGATGGTCACTTGCATGTTTCATGCAATATATCTACCGCCCAAGATTTGGGTTGAGGCACTTAACTATGCTAACCACATTCAAAACAAATCTCCTCATAGATCTGTCAAGAACTGGACTCCCTTTGAGGCATGGATCTAGAGAAAACCGGAAGCCACCCACTTCCGAATATTTGGATCATATGCATGGGCACGCGTACCCTCTAAAAAGAGGAAATCTTTAGATCCATAGAGTACCACATGCACATTTTTTGGATATCCATATGGTGTGAAGGGTTACAGGTTACTTTATCCCTCTATTAGCATGCTCATCATTGAGTGTAGTGTTTAGTTTGAGGAAACTCCCTTCCATGCACCATTGGAGCCACATGTAGATACCTTTGTAACATTACTTGAACCAGACATCAATGATGATGATTCCACTCATTCAGATCATGGTTCAGATATGATTTCTGAATCTAATTCAAATAATTATGAGCATGCAAATGATGAGCCACCAGAGATACCCAAGTGGGCACAAACCACCCTACATGAAGTAGGAGATATTGTGGGGGATTTATAATATCATAGGAGGACAAGGTTTTAGTTTGAGGATCATATGCATGCACTTGCAACTACTGAACCAGTGATTTCCATGCATTTCTACATGGTTCCATATTTAGACCTATATACCTATATGGAGGCTGCAAGGAATCCCTTCTAGGAATATTCTATGCTGAAGGAGTACAAATCTCTCCTAGAGAACCAAAATTGGGATGTGGTTTCACTTAATTCAGACAAGAAGATTTTTTTCCAAAGGATTTTATCATATTCAAAGGATAGACTATGATCAGACCTTTTCTCTCATAGCAAATATGGACTCCATCTGATTGGCCCTTGCCATTTCAAAATATAAAGTGTGGGAAGTTCGCCAGATGGGTGTGAAGAATTCCTTTCTTCACAGGGATCTCTCAGAGGAGGTTTAAATGGACCAACCCCAGGGGTTCATACAAAACTCATCCTTAGTATGCCAAATGAAAAATTCACTCTATGGCCTCAAGCAGGCACCTAGAGCATGGTATGCAAAGATGGATGCCTACTTGCTTTATCAACATTTTGTTTGATGAAAATTAGATCTGAACATATACATGTTGAGAACCTCAGACTCCTTTTTGATCTTAGGTATCCATGTTGATGACCTCTTGATCACAAGAAGTTCATCCTAATAAATTGTTGTGGTAAAAGACATTATGCATGACAAATTCTCTATGATAGAAATGGGTCCATTTCACTATTTCCTTGGTATTGAGATTAGTCAAGATGATTCATGCATAAATCTATATTAGACTAAGTATGATAAGTATATCTTGGTTATATTCCACATGATCGACTACAAGTCGGAAACTACACCCTTTATGTCTGGGGTGCATCTTGAGGATGGAAAGGATACATTAGTGGTGGACACCACCTTGTATCGAAAACTTGTGCAGAGCCTTCTATATCTCACCCACACCTGACCAGATCTCTCTTATGTAGTAGGGGAAGTTTCCATGTACGTACATGATCCACATGAACTACATTGGAAGGATTCCAAGTGAAACCTTGTAAATGTTCAAGGAACCATAGGTTATGGGATCCACTATGCAATAGGTTTTTCATTGGATCACATGGGATTCCCCAATTCTGATTGGGATAGAAATAGCACATATCGCAAGTCAACTTATAGGTATGTGCTTAGTTTGGTTCTATTCCCATCTATTGGTCAAGAAAAAATCAATCAATTATTGCTCTACCATCAACAAGGCTGAGTATAGAGGAGTGGTCAACATCATTGTTTAGGCACTTTGGATTCAAAAATTCCTCATTGATCTCGACCTCTATTTCCACTATCAGAATGTCATTTGGTGTGACAATAAGAGTACTCTCAATTTTTTCAAATAACTAGTGCAACAATAGTGGACCAAACACCAATAGAGGTGGTACATGACAAGATCATTGATTTGCAGTACTATCCATCTACCAAACATACTATAGAAATTTTCTCCAAGACATTTACTGAGAATAAGTTCCACCTTATGTGTGATCGTCTTGGAGTGAAGGACACAGTTTCTTAGCAACTTCCTTTCTTCCTTCTTAATTTTTGATACATTATACTTTTATGGGGGGTTTTCATGATTTTTTCCCTCTTTCCTCTATTTTTTCATTATTTCAATATTAGATGCATTGTATAATGGATACCTAACATGGCCTTTCTTCTTGGACCCATTCATCATGTACACCCTAGTAGTGTTTAGGGGGGGTGTTGGAGATATTACACACTCACGTAGGTAATTATTTTCCTAAGGAAGATAGTACAATGCTGAGGGAACTTCCATAGATGAAAATATTATCTTTTGATAATATTCCCCTATGAATTAGGGTGCCTCCTACAAAATAGGGTTCCTTCCCTCTTCAATTCAGAGTCATTTACAAATCAATTAGACTAGTGGAGGCTACTCATGCATGGAAACCTTGGTTTTATTAAAAACAGTTGCATGCTCACCTCGATTTCCTCATTAGGAGGGTACATATATCATGCATGTGGCCAATAGGTCACACATATTATGATTGTGTATGTTTCTCTCACTTCCACATGTGCGACTCATTTAACTGATGATTGCATGGACCAGTTAACTAAGACTAGGTGATAGATTACTTCATTTTCTAACGCCCCCTTAATCCACCTTCACCCTCTTCATCAACATTGGAATATTCATGATAACCACTAACTCTTTCATTATATTCTCTCGCATTAAAATGATCCTCTACACAAATACACATTTGAAACTAATTACAACATTTAACAAAAAAATAAAACATATAAAACATAAACATAAATACACAAAAAAATAAAAAATCAAAAGAAAATTACCAAACATATCTATTGTTGTGATGTATTCCCTATATTCTCCGGTGTTGGAGTATTTATGTGTAACCTATATAAGAAATTTTCATCCATGGCACCATTTTGATCACTCTATCTGGATGATCTATTCACTAATTCATTTGATAATCTCCTCGTCTGACTAGATTGTCTTTGGTCACTAGCTTATGTTCCCAAGATACCATGCCTTGTTGAGATATGGGTCTCCAACATCCTCGGTGTCTGATTCGAAGAAGGGGTTCCTCTTCCTCCTTCATTTTATATCCTTGAGTGTTTGCGAGGCATATTTGGAGACTCTCGTCTCAACATCTCGCCTCAATAGATATCCTTTGAAAATCCACGACTGTGAAAGTTCATAAGTTATAGAAACATAAAATGAAAATATAATATAAAACAACTTGAAGGCATAAGAATTTATAACAACTTCAAATCATCAAAGACATATATTGAAAAAACTAACAGCTATATTTGTGACTATGATGCTATATATAATGAACATGACAATATTTAAATATAAAAAAAAAATAAAAATAAAAAATGTAAACATGTAGAATATAATCTATATCAATGTGTAATTTTTTTTAATAATGTTTATGTTTTTTTTTTTTAAATTAAAAAAGTTATCAAATCCAATGATGTGAAATGTACATGTGACATTTGAGAACCTTAACATTTAAATTAATGTATTTTTCATATTAAAGAGTATTATTGAATTTGCAGAGTATGTTGTAAACCTTGGAATTGGGACTTTGTCCCACTCTTAAGACAAACATTATGTTGGAGAGAACAATCTCATGGTCTAAGGCCCCATCCATGGCCCATGTTCCTTAGATCTATCATGTAGGAATCAATCCCTTGGTTTTTAACACCAAATCATTTCTTGGGCTAAAACACTCGTCCTTGGTGCATTAAATCTCATAAATTGAACCCATATCCAACTATCCAACCAAATATTTATTCTAGAGACTCAATGTCATGGTCTGATACTTGTGAATGGATCAAGTTCCTTTAAAGTTTTGTATAGGGCCCATATCCTATTTCTTTGGTTTTAGATCATGTCATAGGATAGGATACTATTCCATGGTACACCAAAATTTTGAAGTGGACTTGTATGTCATTCTTGGAAAAAAGATACATATGGAGGAATTATGTTGTGGTCTAGGGCCTTGTATGTGATATGTAAGACACAAAAGCATTGTTCATGGCCTAATCCCCTGGATATCATCTTCAAACATTTTCTTGGTCTCAAGGACATGTCCTATGTTTGCCCAATCTTGGAACTAATTTTGTATCCCACTTTTAAGCCTAAGATTCCTACCAAAGTGAACTTGTTGTGGTATGGGCCCATATTCATGGACCACATGAAACCATGTAAGAAAATGAAGGGCCCGTGGCCTTGGTTTTTAACCTCACACCATTTCTTAGAAATTTTTTGAAGTGCCTAAGCCATTAAATTTTATCCCTTAATCATTTCTTGGGATAAAAGACCAGTCAATTATGTGAAAAACCTTTTAGTTAGGACCATGTTGCACTCCTAAACCAAAGATTATAACCAAAGGGCATGTCTCATGGTCTAATGCCACAAGTATGGATGACATGCCTTACAATTATCTCATTTATGGCCCAAGCAATTGGGCTTGTAGCATATCCTGGAGAAGGAGACTCATGCTTAGTTTACCAAACCATAGGACAATGCTTGTGTCCCACTCTTCAAGAAAATATCACTTCCAAAGGAATTGTGTGATGGTTCAAGGACTTCTTCATGGTTCATGGATGAAATTCATGGGAAAAAGATACCTTATGGAAGGAATGTTTTACAATATTATGGAGGGGAATTCATAGTTTTACGAGATTGGCAGATAAATATTGCTACAAAGATACATGGGTAAAAGGGGCATCATATTTTTACGACAAATTGACATATTTATTGAGAAAAATATTACACCCATACTTTTATGTTATTGGTATATAAATATATTCCCAAAGATACATGGGTACAAGGGGCATCATATTTTTATGACATTGGCATATTTAATGAGGAAACTATTACACCCATGACAAGTTCTCAATTATTTTTTTCCTTCAATTTGACTATATTTATGCATCATCCAATATTATAATGATTTGATTATTGGTTTTCCATCCTTTCTATTGGAAACATACTATTCACCATCACCATCAAACAAACAAGATGGAAAGGAAGTACGTTAATCATTGACTCATTAAGTCGTGCATAAAGTTTTCCAATCTATTTAGACTCAAATAATGAATGGACAATGGAAAAAGAGAATCATGGAATCATGAATGGACAATGGACAAATAGAATCATGAAAGGATGCACTTACATTCTCATTGTTACAACTTGTCCTTTCATGGTTTCGCATTACAACAATATTTTTTCTATCATTCACTAATATCATTTCAAGCAATAGATGGTTTCTTTTCTATAGGAATGTATTTCAATTTGGAATGGTTTCTCTTATATAGGTGGTTCAATATTGGTTGCTCTTATGTAGGTGGTTCAATATCACTATGTTTTTTTCACCCTTTTATTCTTAATGATTGAGAGAGTGAATGGGAGATCTATAGAAATAGTCACAAGACAATGAAGGATTCAATTAAATGGACATATGACCATTTTGAGGTGTGGAGTTAGTGAAACCATGGTACAAATTTTGGTGAAGTCATGGTAACGTTTGTCGAGGCATCTCTATTTAGCTAACATGATTCTTATGAAATGAATGCTCATAATTTTTATAATGAATAGAAATAGAATATTGCAACATGATAAACACCATTACGGCCTACTATGACCATTCCTCAACCACACTATTATCTTCATGTGTTGTAAGTCATATATTTTCCATTGGAATAATAAAATTTTGATTATTCTTATATTATTTATTATGATCTAAATATTAAATGCTAGTGGTGAATTTGAAATATTGTACTTGATTCTCTTGTTTTCATAAGAGTTATGGTGTTGCATATGTGAATCCTTAATTCATATCTATTTTGAATTCATATACCTTTAAGAATACAACCAATCAAAGTAGGGTTTTTTGGCAAATCCTTATGGAAAAACCCACCAACAATACTCATTTGACTCATAGTATATTTTCCCAATTCAAAAGAAGTTTTGATGAAAGGGAGGTGACATGCACCACTATTAGGTTTCTCTACCAAGTATGAATAACCATGAGGAGATTGGTTAATTTTTCATTTTCCTCCACTAATTGAAGTTTTTTTCTTGGTTTGGTACTTCCCAACAATTCATGACAAGAAAATGACCTACAGTTTCACTTGTAATTCCTCTCCTAACAAAGCTAATTTCAGGCTACTTTTTTACCTAGGTTCAATGGGAACACACCCTATTTCCCATTCCACTATTGGTCTAGGGTTTTTTTCTTAGTCCATGGCCTCCATCATGATTAGTCCTTGTGAACTTACAACTAGTAAAGTAAAACTTGATCAACCTATCACATGTAATTAATGAAATAAATATCATGTTATTAATCAAATAAAAGTTAATTAAATCATTTTCTTTAAAACTGTAACTAGTTCATCCATGTGCATAGATAGGCCCGAATTCATACATGTCCATGTACATGGACAGGGTCGAGGCATCTCTATTTAGCTAACATGATTCTTATGAAATGAATTCTCATAATTTTATAGTTATAATTTTTCTAATTTTTATAGTGAATGCTTAGTTCGGGGATCACTAGTCCAGTCCAAAGATGGAATGGGGCAATTAAATTTGTGACATCTCAGGAGGGGAGAGGTTCACTTACTCTGGGTTGATCATCAGTGGGGTTTGGTTCGCAATGTGGTGTAGTAAACTAAGATCTGATAGAGTCCTGGTCTCTGGAACCACCAAGCATATAATGAACCTAGCTAGTAAATGAACGTATTGAACCAAAATACTTTCCTTCCCTGTATGGGGAATCAAGGTATTTTGTACCAAGAGGGGGTCTACTCGCACTTGGCTCTATCCCACATCTCTCTGAGAAGAGGAAAACCCCTTTCAGTAAGTAATAAGTATTTGAACCTGAATAAATACCCTATACTTTTTAGTTCATGTATATGTTCTAGAATGATGGATCTCCTAGCTGGGAAAAACTAAAGGATGAGAGGAGGATGGGGTCTCCTATTGGTTAGATACTACTCCTTTTTAGGGGAAGGGGTTTTGCAATACTGATGGATTTTAAGAAGTAAGGTGTCCCTTTTGGGTGATCAATACTTGAACCACCTGCTAAGTTCTTCAATCTGTTAGCTCCATCTAGTTGTGAAGTAATTTGGCTTCAAAAGTTGGTAGAAAAGTTGATCCTTGGGACACTGCAGCCCACTTCTATTCATTATGATAATTAGAGTTGCATTAAGATCTATGAGAATCCAGTATTCCATGATCAATAAAATCACATTGAAATCTGATATCATTTTTTAAGAGACAGAGTATGGAGGAGAGAATTCATTATGGATTACATTCCTATAGACTCATAAGTGGTCGATATTTTGACAAAGCCCCAAGCAAAGAGAAAGTTCAAGACACTAAGAGACAAGTTTGGTTTGGTGGAAAACATGTTCTTCATAGAGAGGGAGTGTTATTTTTTATTTCTTTGATCTTGTTCCCCTGATGTTTTCCTTCATCTACTAAACATTAAGATTTCCAAAGTTTTAGGAGCATCTATATTTAGACCATTGATGGAATCTTTCATTTTCATATTTTTTGGGACTCTCTGTTTTTAGACTATATATGTTTAGCAAATCTATTTTTAGAATGCAATTAACTGTTTGACTAGTAATTAGTCATTAGTGAGTTAATGGAATTTAATAATGATTTGGGGGCATTAATTAGGTGAAAAATCCACTCCACTAGTGCGCCTCACTCCTGCATAAGTGTGCCTTATCTAAAGAGGAAAAGTCAAATTTACCCCCATTCACTTGGTGCATGTCAATGAAACTTCAATGAGACACTCATGTGGGGAAGCCTTCCTAATAGATCCAGTGTGTTAGTTTAGGATAATTAAGAGTGTCATTTGTTATCTTCTTTATATGTTTCGTGTCTTCTTCTACCACTTGGTTTCTTGAGATGAGGACATGGCTAGTTATCAGATGAGTTGACTTGAGAAAACACACCCATTTAGAGAACCTACCTTTTAAGACTGTTTCTCTCTTGTCTTGTATTATTGTAAACATTATTTTGAGGTTAATGAGAAGGTATGTGATCGTTGTTACAGATTTCAAGTTTTTTGGCTTTTATTTTCAGAATTAGTATTTTTCAGTTCTACAATGCTTGACTTGGATTGATATTAAATTCATATATGATGTGTCTCTTCTCATGATCTATACTTATATGGTTTTATTTTTAGAAAATATGAAGGTATTATTGGTATTTAATAAGATCTTAAGTTTCAGTTGTAGGTTAAATCATTGAGTTCGGATCTTCTTTTCATGAATTGAAATTTTAACATTCATTGTTAGCTTTATAAAAATTTGGCCTATGATTGGAGCCAAATTTCTCAAATGTGCAAATATTTTGTAACTATGAATAGTGTGGGTGAGTAGGTGATGTAAGTATTGTTGGAGCCTCCAAACTGAACTATTCATTATTTTTTAGAATTCAATTTTTTAAAATGAATTCACGACTCTAATATATACAAAAAATAAATTCACATACACTAGGGAATAATAACACAACCACAATAATTTAAACTAATTAAAAAATCAATTCATTAAATTAAAAAGATTTGAGAATAATTTTATCTTTAAAAAAAATCAAATTAATAAAGTTTTTTTCCTAAACATTGAAACTAATGTTTTTATGGACAGGGTCGAATTCGTCCCTATCCATGTACATGTACAGACCGAATTTGATCGATCAACCGTATTAATAACTATAATTTAAACAAAGAAAATTACATAAAAAACAAATCGAATAGACTTACACGGAGTTGAAGCCCTCACCAACCAATGCCACCAGCACCAACGAAAGTTGCCACTAGCACCACCAACAACAACAACGACCATATGCACTAGAAAACATTAAAACATATGTTATTCATAAACATTGAAACTAATGTTTTTCATAAACATTAAAACATATTGATGAATATGAATTTACATTTAAATGATTACTATAATTCCTTAAAAAATATTGATCGGGCCTGTCCATGTACATGGATAGGCCGAATTCGGTTGGCTAACTGTATAAATAACTATAATTTAAACAAAAAAAAATTACATAAAAAATAGATCGAATAGACTTACCTGTAGTTGGATCCCTCGCCAACCAATTCCACCAGCACCAGCAATAGCCACCACCAGCACCAACAACAACAACAACGACCACCTACACCTACACCAAAAACAACGACCACCTACACCAAAAACAACTTGAGGACTAAACAGTTTGGAAATGGTCAAATGGATGTGATGCAGGGGATATATAACAAATTGTTTGGCCGAAAGAATATTTTCGCTGAACAAATTTTTCAGCTGAAACTTTCTTTCGGCTAAAATATATTTCGGCCAAAAAGTGTACACTAGACTAAAAATTTCATTTGCAAAATATTCTACACGACTGTCAAGGGCGTCATCAGGGTGTCTTTTGATTTGACGTCTAATTGTTCATTCAAGAAATGTTTCGACCGAAAAAACATATCTTTCGACCAAAAGAACCAAGAGTTCAGCCGAAAAAGGGTCACTAGGAATTTTGGAGACCTGATTCTCACAAAAGTGTAACCCACCTTCATTATTTTACCCTTAGTCGATGGATCTAATTTAGTTTCTATATCTAATTCATTCTAAGCATATAAACTTATGTGTACATCAAAGTTATTCTTTACAATCAAGTCATTTTGTACATTAGACCTAGTGTATTTCCTATTAACTATGTTACAGTTAGCCTTGACAATATAAGTGAAATGAAGGATTTCAGATTGTTTATATGATTCTTCATTTGGAGATGTTTCGAAAGTGAAGTCTCAAAAGAAATTATCCAAGATGTAATTTCCCAAAATCTAATGGTTGAACATTATTGGCTCATTTGAATCATTTATATCAATGACCACACACTTCATGTATCTCTCCCTTTCAACTATTATCCGATTTTGTTTTCCATTATAGGGACGCCACATATGAGACCAATCAGCTGCAAAATATCCATGCAACATTGCAAACCAATCTCTACTTAATAGAATTCCATGTGTTTTTAGGATGTCTACCACAATGATGTCTATTTTTTTATGCACTTTTGGGTTGGAATCCAATCTTATCAAGACATTTTTCATCTCTCTCATAACATTGACACTTGACTTATCCATATATATCATTTGAATGTTAGATTTTTTAGTTCTAGCATTTATTTTTTCACATACCTTAAATGGCATCACATTAGATGAAGCACTCGAATCAACCATACAATTGTGGAAATTTATATTAGATAGATGAAAGGTTAATAATAAAAGAGGACTGATAGACCTTGACCTTTTTCCAATCAGGGAAGAACTAACAACATATTGTCTCTTGACAAACTTTGTTCTAAAATATGAATTCTTGGTAGATTTGTCCTTTTTATTGGTGTCTCCCATATTAGTATATTTTCTTTTGTTTGGGGATGATACCTGCAGGTATTGGTAAAATTTTCTTTCATTTGGGGTAAATTCATAAGTTCAAACAAAAACATATTAGCCTTGGTCCTTTTCAAATCTTCCACAAAATCATACTTCAAATTATTTGAAGTAGGTGCATGTAAGGATTCAATATTAGTAGAAGTGGACTTATATATTGTAGATGTCTTTTGAGAAGTTTCAAACTTAGAAGGTGTATGTGAAATGGAATCCTTACTCTTACTTCTTGTATTATATACATTTTGAGATAATTGGATTTCTTCCACATCGTCCTCTTCATATTCAACATATGGTTTGAGAGAGATATCCTAGAATGAAATGATTGATTTCCTTGAGGTTTCTTCAATATCATTATATTTAACCTCTTGTTTTGTTTCCTCCTCCCCTTCTCCTTCATCTTTCCCATCAATGGATTTTCCACTAGTAGAATCCCAAGCCTTAAACAGATTAAGAAAGTATTCCATGTTGATAACTTATATAGGTGTGATATTGTTGGTTGTAGGGGGAGTACTTTTCTTGGGAGGAAATTTTAAAAATTATTTAATGTTTGAAGTTCCTTCCCTGACATTTCTCTTCATGTGAACAATTTCATTTGATAGCTTCTTGACAATCCTTTGTAACCTTTCCACATCCATGGAGTCTTAATATTTTTCATCATTAAGGGATATCGTTAGTGGACATTTCTTCTTGGTATTAGGTTTGTCTTTGTCAGACTTTGCCCCGGGATTAGTATTTAAGCTCGGTATGTATTTATCCACATCGATGGCCTCTTTAAATGTGTCATCAAGGGTACTCTTTTTATCTCTTTTCACAAACATGTCCATAATTTGAGACTAGTAAAGTTGAAGTATAAAATTCAATTGATACATCATCAACAGGTTTAGAAGTTACATGAATTTTGTTCATCAATGTTAGAAATCTATGGTTAAAATATTTCACCTTTTCTTTAGCATCCATCCTTATCCTGGAAATTTATAAGATTAGAACCGCTAGGGATTTATCCTCTTCAAATTTATCAATAAAAGTAGTTTCAAACATATTCCAGTTGGTAATTGAACCTTGTCCAAAACACAAATACTATGTAGAGGCCTTACCTTCGAAGGTATAAGGAAAAAGTAAACATAAAACATATTCGTCATGCACATTCATCAATCTAACTACCAACATGATTTTTTTTATGTGGTCCTCTACTGAGTCTTTTTTCTTTGGGTCGAATTTGGGCAGAAGATTCCTAAGGTGTTTGGGAAATGGGTGAGTAGCTCCTAGTATTCCAATAGCATCATGAGTTATGTCGGAGATATTACAGACTCACATAGAAAATTATTTTCCTAAGATTGATAGTCCAATGTTGAGTGTGCTTCCATAGATGAGAATATTCTCTCTTGAAAATATTCCCCTCTAAATTAGGGCACCTCCTACAAAATAGGGTTCCTTCCCTCTTCATTTAAGAGTTACTTACAGCTCAGTTAGACTAATAGAGACTACTCATCCATGGAAACCTTGGTTTTATCACCAACAATTGCATGTTCACCTCGATTTCCTCACTAGGAGGGTGCATATCTCATGCATGTGGCCAAGAGGGAGCATATCTTGTGATTTCATTTGTGTCTCTCACTTCCACACGCGTGAATCAATTAACTCATGATTTCACATACCAAGTGGAAAATTACTTTGGTTTTTTACAGTGAGTGTATAAATCTCTCTATATCACTACTATGGCACGTTCGCTTAGCCATGTAAAGTATAGCATGTTTATTTTACCATTTAATCATTCAGTTAATACAATTTTGTTCTTTCTCTCAAGCTTGTCTCTCTTCTCTTCTATTTCTCGCAAGCTTTGTGTGACTTTTCTACTAGCTAGGTTCACTGTGAAAAAATCCCATGGTATTAGAGCCCTTATTGGTAGGAGAAAGCCCATAATCATTTTATTTGTAGGTGTAGGAGGAATATGCATTAAAAAATGATGGAGTACTCGCCAAAAATATTTCTCATGCCACATAACTACTTTGAGTGGAAGCTAAAAATTATGCATCGGCTTCATGCAGAGGCTTGCACCAGATTACGATGGCCACAGAGGTGAAGAAAAATTTTTCTATAGAGAAGAGTAGGTATCTCAACCATGTGGATAAGGCCTATGATATCATTTGCATGTCTATGTCCTTGAGCGTTTGCTTCACATTGAATCTTGTAACACACCAGATGATATTTGGATAAAGGTGGAGGATTTATTTGGAAAACAAGATGAAATGTGAGGACATATGCTCGAGGTAGAGATGAATTCCTTATATCTGAGGAATTTCTATAAGATCTAGTAATTATTTACGAATTTCAAGTCCCTCCCTATTCATCTAAATGGATGTGGTACAGACAAATCAATTCAACACAATCAGTTAATCCTTTCTATCTTGGAAAAAAATGGTGTTGATTATGTTTTCTTTGTCTCATCATTCCATACAAACAGATTCACTTCAAGGGGAACCTAGAAAATTCCAACATTGGATCGGTTTATTTAATCCCTAACACATGAGAAAGATAATCTCATCAAAATGGGGATAATCAAGGGACCCAATGCGCATGCACTTGTTGTGCATGAAAGCAACAGAACTTGCAATTCAAATTCCAAGCATAAAAGAAAGGGAAAGAAACACGTTGATCCAAATAAGGAAGAGTACTCCAAACCCTTTGATGATTCCTCAGGCTCCAAAGGTGGAAAAGGAAATAAAGTGAAGACCAAATGAAATTATTGAAACTGTGGCTATCATCATGAATCAATATGCATGAAGAAACATATTGATCTGATGGCATAGATACTTTAGAAGAACAACCTTGGGGATCACATTCATGAAGCTACCAAGAATAAGTAAGAAGATAAAGAACCAACAAAATGAGGTAAATATCATGCAATTATTTCCATTAAATATTCTCTCGATGCGTGGATATCATATTCAGACGCATCCCATCATATGGAAGCAACAAAAAAAAAATATTATATTTCTACATGCACTGGTCCTCCCATCCTCATGGGAGATGATACCCTAGTTGAGTTCATCATCCAAGGGAAATTAGAAATCTAATACAAAAGTTTTGAGAATTCCTTGCATGTTCCAAAACTCTCTAAAAATATTCTCTCTATTTATCAGATAATGCATTCTGGTACAGGAAAAAGAGTGGAGTTCACACTTGATTCTGTAACCATATTTGATATGCATGATAACCACACAATTTTTGTTAGTGAGGTAAACCACCAATATCATTTGTATACTTTCAGTAAGTTCATTTATAAATATTATTATCCTTTACTACTAATGCATGTTGATGATACTAGTATTTATGACACACAATATTTGACCATATAAACTTCAAATACATGTAGCAACTATGAAAATAGGAAATGGTCATTGACTTTCCCAACATACACTTTTCAAAAGGAGTTTTTCAAGGATACATTCTTGGAAAACATCCTCGAGAGAAGTTTGACAAAGGGAAGGCCTATAAGGCCTCCTCTCCTTTGGAACTCATCCACAGTGATCTATCAAAACCCTTTCCTCATCCATCCATCAACAAAGTGAGATACATGCTTACATTTATTGATTATTTCTCATAATACAGTTAGGTGTATTTTCTCAAGAAGAATTCATAAGTTTTTTATCATCTCAAAGACTTCAAAGAATAGGAAGAGACTCAGTCTAGGAGAAAGATAAAAATCCACTACAAAAACAATGGAGGGGAATATGTGAACCAAGATGTCCAATATATTTTTTCAAAGGAAGGTATATAGTTGCATCACACATTACCTTACACTCTACAGCAAAATGGAGTAGCCAAGAAAAATAACAGATCCCTCAAGGAGATGGTCACTTGCATGTTTCATGCAATATCTCTACCGCCCAAGATTTGGGTTGAGGCACTTAACTATGCTAACCACATTCAAAACAAATCTCCCCATAAATCTATCAAGCACTAGACTCCCTTTGATTCATATATCTAGAGAAAACCGGAAGTCACCCACTTCCAAATATTGGTTGTTGTCATGATGATAGGGGGAGCATGAGTGTTGCCATCAATGACAAAGGGGGATATTGTTGGAATATTGGTTGTTTTCATTGATGTCAACCCTAGTCATGGGTTTTGTACCGCAAGATTGATAAAGGTATTTGGACATGAAGGACAATGCACATGCATATACAACACCCATGAATGGATAGTATACA
>ML795844.1:469525-524659 GCA_009831015.1 Picea engelmannii
GTTGTATATGCATGTGCATTTTCCTTCATGTCCAAATACCTTTATCAATCTTGCGGTCCAAAACCCATGACTAGGGTTGACATCAATGACAACAACCAATCTTCCAACATGGATCACATGTATGGGCCCGCGTACCCTCTGAAAAGAGGAAAGCATTAGATACATAGAGTACCACATGCACATTTTTTGGATATCCATATCGTATGAAGGGTTACATGTTACTTTATTCCTCTACTAACATGCTCATCATTGAGTGTAGTGTTCAATTTGAGGAAACTCCCTTGCATGCACCATTGGAGCCACATGTAGAGACCTTTGTAACATTACTTGAACCAGACATCAGTGATGATGATTCCACTCATTCAGATCGTGGTTTAGATATGATTTCTGAATCTAATTCAAATAATTATGAGCATGAACATTATGAACCACCAGATATTCCCAAGTGGGCACAAACCACCCTACATGAAGCAGGAGATATTTTGGGGGATTTAACATATTAGAGGAGGACAAGGTTTTTGTTTGAGGATCATATGCATGCACTTTCAACTACTTAACCAGTGATTTCCATTCATTTCTACATGGTTCCATATTTATACCTATAGACCTATATATACGTTGCAAGGAATCCCTTCTAGGAATCTGTTATGCAGAAGGATTACAACTCTCTCCTAGAGAACCAAAATTGGGATATGGTTTCACTTCATTGAGACAAGAATATTTTTTTGCAAAAGATTTTATCATATTCAAAGGATAGACTATGATGAGACCTTTGCTCCCATAGAAAATATGGACTCCATCTGATTGGCCCTTGCCATTGCTAAATATAGGGGGTGGGAAGTTCACCAGATGGGTGTGAAGAATTCCTTTCTTCACAGGGATCTCTCAGAGGAGGTTTACATGGAGAAATCCCATGGGTTCATACAAAACTCATCCTTAGTGTGCCAAATGAAAAATTCACTCAATGGACTCAAGCAAGAACCTAGAGTGTGGTATGCAAAGATGGATGCCTACTTGCTTTATCAACATTTTGTTTGATGTAAATTAGATCTGAACATCTACATGTTGAGAACCTTAGACTCCTTGTTGATATTAGGTATCCATGTTGATGACCTCTTGATCATAGGAAATTCATTGTAATAATTTGTTGCGGTAAAAGACATTATGCACAACAGATTATTTATGATAGAAATGGGTCCATTTCACTATTTCCTTAGTATTGAGATTAGTCAAGATGACTCATGCATCAAGCTATATAATACTAGGTATGCTAGGGATATATTGGTTAGATTCCACATGACCGACTACAAGTCGAAAAACTACACCCTTTCTGTCTGGGGTGGATCTTGAGGATGGAAATGATACACTAGTGGTCGACACCACCTTGTATTGAAAACTTGTGGGGAGCCTTCCATATCTCACCCACACCCGACCAGATCTCTCCTATGTAGTAGGGGAAGTTTCCATGTACATACATGATTCATATCAGCTACATTGGAAGGATTCCAAGTGCATCCTCGTATATGTTCAAGGAAACACAGGTTATGGGATCCACTATGCAATAGGTTTTTCATTGGATCACATGGGATTCCCCAATTCTGATTGGGATAGAAATAACACATATCGCAAGTCAAATTCTAGGTACATGCTTAGTTTGGGTTCTAGTCCCATCTATTGGTCAAGAAAAAATCAATCAATTATTTCTCTATTGTCAACAAAGGTTGAGTATAGAGGAGTGGTCAACATCATTGTTTAGGCACTTTGGATTCAAAAATTCCTCACTGATCTTGGCCTCTATTTCCACCATTTGAATGTCATTTGGTGTGACAATTAGAGTACTCTCAAGTTTTGCAAAGACCTAGTGCAACAACAGTGAACCAAACACATCGAGATTCATATGCATTACAGCATAGACATTTTCTCCAAGACATTTACTGAGAAGAAGTTCCACCTTCTGTGTGATCGTCTTGGAGTGAAGGACACAGTTTCTTAGCAACTTCCTTTCTTCCTTCTTAATTTTTGATACATTCTACTTTTAGGGGGGGTTCCCATGATTTTTTCCCTCTTTCCTCTATTTTTTCATTATTTCAATATTAGATGCATTGTATAATGGGTACCTAACATGGCCTTGGTTCTTGGGACCCATTCATCATGTACACCCTAGTAGTGTTTAGGGGGGGTGTTGGAGATATTACACACTCACGTACATAATTATTTTCCTAAGGATGATAGTACAATGTTGAGGGAACTTCCATAGATGAATATATTTTCTTTTGAGAATATTCCCCTATAAATTAGGGTGCCTCCTACAAAATAGGGTTCCTTCCCCCTTCAATTCAGAGTCATTTACACCTCAATTAGACTAGTGGAGGCTACTCATACATGGAAACCTTGGTTTTATTAAAATCATTTTCATGTTCACCTTGGTTTCCTCATTAGAAGGGAACATATATCATGCATGTGGCCAATAGGGCACACATATTATGATTGCATATGTTTCTCTCACTTCCACATGTGCGACTGTTATAGGATAATCCCCTTGTGGACAAGTGGATTTCCTCTTGGATACTAGACCCCTATGACCAAGACAGAAAGGTGCTATTATGGAAATTGACTTCCCTTTTCATGAAGATAAACTATCAAAGAAGGATACAGAAGACTGGTAAATACCTTTTTACCGATGTTTTTCCTTGCTCGATCCAAGCTGATCTTGTTCTCCAAGTTCTTCAGAAGGTCATGTAATACAATGAGAAAAAAAAAAAAATACTTCCTACTCCACCATGATTAGCTTCATAATGGATCTATGAAAGAAACACGCTCATGAAAGGTACACAAACTTTAAAGGAAACAAGACAAGCATAGACTTATATTAATTAGAACAAAGTAGTGCTTACAACCATAGATGTAGGTGTAGCAGCTTCACCAAGATCCCTTTGTCAAAACCCTTGCTTGAATAATCCACACACAAAAAAATGTTGATGCTTCAATGATATCTCCCTTATGAGATCATAAGTTAGATGCTTCACAATGTATCCATCCCCCTTTCACCATGAGAAGGACTCCTTATATAGGCTTGGAGAGGCCTAACCACTTAAGAGATCTTTGGGATAATTTGAGGATTCCTCTCCTTCAGTTATGGATCTTCCCTAATATCGAGGCTTGACCTTAGATTCGAATCTAACTACTTTCATAGATTGAGGGGATTCTTCCCTGATTTGTCTCAACGGTCCAAAATTCGCTCAAAAAGGGTAGTGCTCCCTAAAAAAGGGGCACAAAGAATTCCAACACTCCCCCAAAAGAGGGCACAGAGCGCTAACACTCCCTGATAGTGTATAGGGGGGCTCTTCCTTCCAAAAATGACATTTGAGTGGGTTTCTCAGTGGAAAAATACTTGTACTCTTTTTCAAATAACTTCTCTTCTTCAAAGCCAATCTTTTGAGGTGTCTTGTAAGTGTTCTTGATAATTTTGTCCAAGACACAACATAGACAAGATGAAAGTATTATATTTGCGACACTTGTAGCCAAAGTGCGACACTTGCGACATTGGTAATGACGACATTAGGCCATCATTGTAATGAGTGATTTTGATGTGTAACAGATTTCCCCCCAAACTGCAAAGTTAGAAGACGAAAACTGATGATTGAAGTAGTTTGTAGAATTTTTCAAGAAAGGTTAAGGACTCAAAGAACCTGATAGAAGCTACACAAAACCATCATACAAATATTACGACATGTTTCAAACCCAAGGCAGGCATACCTATGCTTGGGTGATAAAGACTTTTCAAGGTATGGCCGCCACAAAATACACTTCGGATCCATAATTATATTGACAAAATGGTATATCCACTGATGATACAATGTGGATATATACTCCTATGACCTGAACTGATCATAGCCATGAAGAATACACAATGGATCTATGAGATGACAAGACATAGCCAAGGACCAATACAAAGTGGATCTATGTGACAGTATATGTGTCAATGTTCAAAAGAAACTCTGTCGCAACCTGGGCAAAGTACATATAAGAGTGATGACTCAACCTAGGGTCTTCTTACTGATCTCGATGTAGTACGAATATAACCATGTGAATAGATTTATTGATGTCTAACATGGCATAAACCACTTGATTACTGGCCAATGAGGTAAACCGTTAACAAGCACGAGGGAGATCACCATTGATGTCAATGATTCCCAAGGTACTCTAGTACATTCCAAAAAATGTGAATAGATGAGCTGAAGTCGAACATCCATAGAATCATCCAATTAGAGGTCAATTATGTAAACCCACTTTTGGATGCGAGGAGGACTACCATTGAGGCATGCAGGTCCCAAGGTCCTAACTGGTTTCTAAGACTATCTCCTGGATAATGTGTTGAAGTGGACATGAACATACTTGTCGAAGGAGGGCCTTGATGTATTTCCCATCAACGACACAAAATTGACATAGAGATGTAATCGGTGTATCAAATGAACATGGACTGACATGAGCATTGAAACAAGAATTTTTGATGGTTGACTCTTGAGGCAGATACTTCTCTTGAACATTGAGGCATGACAACAGAAATTGGACAGGGACCAAAACATGATGATGCAATGGATACTGTGACTTTCATCGGGTGACCCAAAGGAGTAAGGAAACTCAAAGGATTGGTTCAGTGCAGAGGTTCAGCGGACTGAAATGCATGCAAATATAAAATTTCATGTTCAAGGGAGACTGTAAGGATTACTAGTAATGTTCTCAAAAAATGCTTGGCTTGCTTCCTTAAATCCCCCCCCATCCAGATAGATGAGTACCTATTTTTGGTTTAATGAGCTCGAGGAGGGTAACACATGCTCGATATAACTCACCTTCGGTAATTTCCTCTTCCTTTATTTAACGAACTGGAATAAGTAAGGGTTCGGTCCTTTATGGGCCCTTCAATGTATGATTGTTTTAACAAGTCCAGAGAAGGTAAACTCGGTTGTTTTTCATATTTAGAGAGTCTATAAATTACTTAAAGAAGACTCCAATGTGGTCCTTTTTCGTAATGTTAGTCTTGCAAGGCTGAAAAAGAGATAAATTATCACTCGAAAGATGCCCTTTCAAACCTTTTAACGAGTGGGAAAGGAAGCAAGATCACTCAGCAATATTTTCATGTTTAGAGAGTCTGAAAATAGCTTAAAGATGACTCCAAGGGGTTCCTTTTTCGTGTATCCATGCGGGTCCGAAAAAGAGATAAAATTTTACCCGACATGTTATTATGTTTTTGAGCTTAAGAACGAACTAATACTATGCTCGTAAACGTGACAAGATGAAAAAATTAACAAAACTACTTTGAAACCTGCAAATAATGTCAAAACTGCATTCCAGGGGACTAATAAGGCCTCCAAATATTTTTAAAAACCCAAAAATAACTATATCTTAGGAAAAAATGAAATGTATAATAGTAAAATGGGATAACAATATCATTTACCACTTCATTTGTGCAAAGATTTGTAGCGGTGGAGAATTTTTGCTTTGGAGGTGAATCTTGCATTGTTCAGTGTTGGAGCTACGATCAACTATTTTCCTCATAGTTTGGACTAGGTTGGTTCTCTCCTTACTCTCTTTCATTTGTATGGTTCACATTTTGTTTTAAGGAAATAATTAGATACAAAAATTGATGCCCTGGGTTGGCCCAAGCACCCAAAAAGGCTCGGCACTCCTCTTGGATTAGTAGGGGAGTGATGCATAATTTTGAAAATGCCCCTGCAATTTGATGAAGGGCGTGTCAACGCTCTAGTGTAGTGGTCTAGAGGGCGTTGCCCAAAGACACAAGAAATTTTTCCCAAAAATGGCCAGCGCTCTCTCAAATCATGAAGGGGGCGTTTGGAATATTTTAAGCACCCTAATGTTCATGTAAAGGGGGCGTTCGCCTCTTAGAAGAGAAAAGAATTATTTTTTAAAGTTTTTCAATTGCCCAAAAATTAATGAATGTTTTATTGTTGATGATTGTAGGTGACTTCGGCAATAATCATGCTTGAGTGGAAAGAAAGAGAGTATGAGATCGATGACGTGGCCGCCTTGCAAAGTCCCTAATAGAGAGCTACATTGAGGAATTGCAGTCTCCTCAAATTCTTAAAAATGCAAAAAATGAAGAAAGAGATTCTTCTTCTTGAATATATGATCGGGCTATGGAATGTTGCAGAGCAAGGATTCCAGATTGGAACGCAGCTTCTTACCATCGAGTTGGAATATGTATACTTCCTGACTGGTCTCTTGAAAAGAGGGGCTCCCATAGTTTTATCCAGACATAGGGCACTTCCTATGCCTGTGAAGGAGTACCTGGAAAACCATTATGTCCCAGGAGCGAGACTAGTGGGAGGCAGAATTGCAATCAAAGATAACAGGGATCTATCTCTTCGGTCCATTCTGTTTTCCATTACGATTATAGCGAGAAGTACCATCTCACACCTACTTTCAAGATCATAGGTGGCCTATGGTTTATAGTGTCTAGAGCCAACATTGTTCAACTGGAGTATAGGGTTCCTTCATAATGTGAAGGAACAAATTACGAGATGCAGAGAAGGGAAGCAGAAGAAGTTCGGTTATGGTTCATTTTTGGTTTCGTTCTTCTTAGAATGCATCCCTCAGATGTAACCTCAAATTGCATTAGCAGTACGGCCAGTGGGAGAACCACGCATGGAGTGGTCGACTAACCTGTCTCCGAGACTAGGCTCAGATTCAGAGTTCAAATTCACCTGTGATTTCTTTGCTTGGATGATATGCCAATTGATCATGATAGAAGACTTTCCATACACTGGAGTAGATTTCCAGGGAAGCATGCATTTGGTTCTTCCAGAAGGGGAGGATTGGGATGCGTCAGGTGAGAAACCAAAAATGATCTTGTCAAGTGCTCTTTTGATTTTAAATGTTATATTATTTTTTTATGGTACATAGAAGATTCTTTAACAGATGTATCATTCCATCGTGCAGATAGGGAGCAACACGTCTAGCAGAGATGTTGGCACTGGGGAATTGCGGGGATGCTCAGATCATGGTATATCAAGGGGTAGCAGCAGGAGGTCTCCAAAAGGTTGAAAGAAACCTCCAAGTCCTCACGACAGGTATCCCTCCTCTTAGAAGGAGGTAAGTGCCACTACATATACAGAGACACCATGTGGGAGTGTTTGAGAGTCTTAACTCTCTACTGAGGCGAGTATCTTGTGCAGTGATATGTTACTCGAAGCATAATATAATGCAGGAAGATTAGGATTTTCCTGATGATTGTATAGTCTGTATGACAATGTTTATGGGTGCGAGGACCCACATTCTTCCTATCTATGTACCATTTTGATGTAATCAAACATTTTCAGTCATGCCGTATATATATACATTTTTGAGTTTTTACAGTGCCAAATGATTTTCAAATAATGATGTCTTTTATGTGATGTGTTTTAATTTACATGATGATATATGATGTGGTTTAATTCCTTTATGAAAAACTCATCTATGTGCGAGATACCTATCCATGATGTAATTAGCTAATGAATCTGAAGTCGTGTTGAGTTCTCTTGGTATGTGTCTGTATTCAATAAAATCAAACATTCTTTCAAGACAGTGAACTCGTAGATGGAGATGTAGTAGGATAGGATTGTGAATAGTGTAGGTTCGATTGAGTTGAAAGACCATGAGTTGGGAGTCTAGGTTGACGATCATGCGAGAAACGCCTAGGGAAGAGGCCTCGGTTAAGAGTCCGATGACAACATGATATTCTGCCATGTTATTACTTGTCGATCCTAAGAAAATACCACCTAAACTCACCAACTTGTCAGAGTGGTAAATGACCCAAGCTGTAGAAGAAATGTTTTGAGTATGTCGACTGGTGCCATCCGCAAACCCGACAAAGATAGGAAAGGAGGATGTCATCTGTGCATGCAAACACAAGACACATTATAAGTGGCTAAGGCAAAACTTTTGCACACAAGAGAAAAAGACACACCAAAAAATAAAAATACAATGGTGTACAAAGCACGTATGCTAGATGTCCTAGACATAGTACTTCTTAAGGTAAATCACGTTCTGGGGCTCACCTAGGGAGATTCTGTCGTAGTCAACTAGCTCATAGGAACCTCTATGTAGAACATGTTTCAAGATGTAGGGACCATGCCATAGAGCTTCTAACTTTCCTGTCCCTAACTTGTCATGAGCCTAGTCGTAAACAAGGACTAGGTCTCCTTCTACAAAAGTGTGAGGATGGACGGACTTGTCGTATTGATTTTTGATTCACTTTTGATATGTCTCATTGATGAGAGCAGCATCACGACGTGTTTCATCCAGCCTAGTCAAGTGTAAGAAACGTTCTTCTTCAGCAGAAGTGTGGGGCAAGAGTTCTACTTTGAGTTTCAGCGAAGGAATTTCACACTTGATTGGTAAAACAACTTCAATGTCATATACTAGCTATAAGGGAGTGAATCCAGACGTATTTTTTACTGAGGTCTGATAAGCCCATAGAGCGGAGAAGAGTTGTAAATGCCAAGATGTCTTGTTTTCCCCGACCATCCGTTGGATCATGGTTTTGAGGACCTTGTTGATAGCTTCAACTTTTCCATTCCCTTGAGGATAATATGGGGATGCGTTCTCATGGAGAAAACCCAACTTGGTATGCAAGTCACTCATCATATGGTTTTGAAAATGGGAACCATGATCAGTGATAATGGCCTATGGAACACCAAAGTGAGTGACGATGTGATTGAAAAAGAAAAGGGCTATAGTACGACCATCACTCAGAAAGGTAGGCATAGCCTCAGCCTATTTTGTACAGTAATCGACGACAACGATTATATAACCGTGCCCCCCGACTGAGTTAGGCTTAATTGCATGAAATCAATGCCCCATTTGGAAAAGGGGTCGATGGAAACGATGGGATGCAGTGGAGCAGGGTGGGTGCGTGCCTTGTTTTGAAAAACTTGGTAGGGTGGGAAATTTTTGATGGCCTCAATACAATCCTTGAATATTGAGGGCCAAAAGTAACCAGCACGTAAAATTTTCTTGGTTGTATCCATACCAGAGAGGTGACCACCACAGGCTCCAAGGTAACATTCATTGAGGATGCATTCAGCCTCTTCATGAGTTAGACATCATTGCAAGATAGTGTCAATGCCATGGTGATATAAAGTGTCGTCGATAATGAGGTAATGACAAGAATGGTGGTGAATACAACGACGCTCTTCACAAGAGATATCGGGCTAAAAACGTTGGGTCTGGAGATAAAAAATGATGTCTCCATACCAAGGATTGGAAATGTTAATGAGGAATAGGGATTCGTCAGGGAGAGAATCTCTAGGCTCAGTGTCTTCATCAGCATGGGGAAAATTGCAAATGAGTTCCGCAAACACCAAGGACTTTTTAGATTTGGACTTAGAAAATTCAAGATCGAATTCCTGAAGAATGACAATTCATTTGGAGTATTTTCCCATAAGGACCTGATGGGTTAGAATGTGATACATGGGGTTTGAGTCCGCGATAAACGTGGTGGTGCGTAGAAAAATGTAGTGACGAAATCTCTGGACAGCGATGACAGCCACCAGAGCCAACTTCTCAACATGTGAATAATGGAGCTCTAGTCCAAATAGAATTTTACTCAAATAATAAATCATGTGTTCTTCACCAAAAGAGTCCTCTTGAACTAACACCATGGAAATAGTGGAAGTAGAGGTCGCTAAGTAAAGGATGTATTCCTTTGTATAGTCTGGAGGATGCAACAAAGGAGTGTTCGTAAGTGCATGCTTAAGAGCATCAAAAGATCATTGAGAAGTGTCATACAAGATGAAAGGGGCATATTTCTGCAACAATCGCATGAATCCTTTAGTGATCTCAGCGTACTTACAAATAAAACAGTGAAGAAAGTTTTATTTCCCCTGCAAACTTTGGAGTTGTCGTAAGTTGTTAGGTGGGGGTAAAGCTAGAATAACTCTAATCTTTAACGGATCCACCAGAATATCATCCTTGGATACAACAAAGTCGAGGAGTCGGCCTGATTCAGCAGCAAAAATACATTTATGTAGGTTCAAATGAATACGGTAGAACCGACATCGAAGAAAAATATCCCGTAGATGACCAAAATGGTATGATCGAGTGGATGAGTGGGGCAGGTAATTTGTCGAGGTAAGGTTCCGCAATATGTTTGATATCATGGAAAGCATAGGACAGGGCTCGCTAGAATGTAGCACCAACATTTTTAAGGCCAAATGGTAGTTTCCAATAGGCGAAATTTCCCCATGGGTAGATAAAGGTTGTCTTATGCTGATTAGCAGGTAAAATATCAATCTAGTTATACCCTGAGAAACCATCCATGAAAGAGAAAATTACACTACCAACGCAATTATCAATTATTTGGTCGATGAAGGGAATAGGGTAGTTGTCTTTAGTACAAGCCTTATTAAGGTCCCTATAATCAAAACAGACGTGAAAGGTCTCATGTTTCTTAGTAACCGGAACAATGTTCGAAACCCATTCTGTCAAGGGGACAGGATAAATTAAGCCAGATTTCAGTAACTTTTTAACTTCTGCCTTAATGGTCACGGTCTTTTTAGGATGGACCGGGTGAAGTTTCTTTCGAATAGGTTTAACACCTGGTTAGGTTTTAATATCATGCACAACGATCGATGGATCGATCCCTGGCATCTCTTCGTATCTCAGAGCGAAGACATCATGAAATTATTTAAACAAAGCAGTATAAGAGACCACTTCCTCGAGTGAAAAATTAGCACTGAGGTTAATGTTTTTCATGACACCTTCCTTGATTGAAATAAAAATAACAATCGTAGATGAAATGTTTCCCAAATTCCCCTCAGAAAGAGTATCTTGTGTGAGGATGGGAGATTGTGGAAAATCGACAACATTAGGAGGGAAGACAGAGTGTATGCCTTCTTGAATTTCTTCGAGAGGTGGAAGAAAAGAGGATCAATGATGGCTATAATCCCAAGGTATGTTGTCGACGCTAAGCATTTCCATTATAGATTCATCGGAAGGAAAAATTTGGGAAATGTAGTCGATTGTAGAGGACAAGGAATTTAACCATGATGGCATAAAGTAAGTGTCGGGAGCCAAGAGATGTTGGTCATCCAAGGAGGGAGAGGCATATTGGATAGAAACGTATGAGATTTTTTCTGGACTAAGTGGCATGGTGTCACCTAGTGCATCGAATTCCAATGGACTGGGTACAATCCAAGGGTCAGATGATTCCAAGGACTGGTAAACCATAGTCAAAATCATATTGATTGTGGCAATATGATGTGTAGTGGGTGGAAGTGGTGTAGGGAAGGTACCCATAAGGCTAGAGTCTTTCAACAAGCTAACACCAATTCTTTCATATGTGATATTGTGATCTTCCGGAAAGGGAATATTGTTTGTAGCAGGAGTGTGAGTGTCAGGTGTACAGTAATTCAACTGATCAATGGTGACAATTTTACCTTGATGAGGAAATTGCACACATCAAAACACCGAAGAAGATATGACGGTCATGGCATAAAACCAACTTCTTCCAAGTATCAAGTTGTAATCGAGAGGAGCATCGACCACCTCGACATCAACAGTAATAGTTTTGTCACCTAACTGAAAGGCTAAGGACTATAATAGTCCATGAGTGTAAAAACCTCGGTCGTTAAATGCTTGTAACATAGTGGGGGATTGGTTAAGTGAAGGTGATTTTAACCCTTTCCAACAGGCTAACGAAATGACACAAGTAGAATCTCCCTCATCCAAAATAGTGCGATGGATGTGTTGATTATGAACCACAACATCAATCTGAAATGCAAGTTGGTGAGAGAGTCATGATTGAAAATGGTCCAAATTAAACGTGATGTTATTATATGACTCGGGATCGAAAGAGATGATGGTAGCCAAGAGTGTTCTATGTTGACTGGGACAGTGCTGTAGAAATTCTAGAGCAGACATAGCATAGGGGGCTTGAGCCAAATCTTCAAAAATGTTGTAGTTTTGGGCAGCTCGTGAACTAGGATTGAAAGTATATTTATGGATAGTACTCTTGGGAGGGCGTAGGATAGATTCATAAGAAGGCTTCTCAATCTGTAGTGACCCGGATGGAGGACTAACAGAAGGAGAACTAACGATCAGAGGAGAAGGATCCGGTGATGAACCGTTAGAAACTTTTCCTTTATATGATTTAACTGGAGTGTCGTAAGTCGTAGAGTGAGTTGTTAAATCAATGCCACTAAACATATAAATGTGAGCACTCATGGAGGCTTCATCATGATAAGGGTGGTTGGTACTGCCCCCGGGAGAGGGGGTTTGAGAAACCATAGACTGTTGCTGAGGAAAAGGTTGTGTAAGCACGGTGGGTTGGGAATTTCCCTTAAAAATTTTGGCCACTTCATCGCGATGTGGATATTCTCGGGTGTAGTGATCATCGCCACAAACAAGACAAGGGAATTTTGGTTTCCGTTGTGGTTTCTTTTCGTTAGCAGGTGGTGGGTTTTGAGTTTTAGCTTGTTCGTTATTATTATTCTTTTTGTTTTTGTTATTTTCCTTTTTCTTACCTCCAGCTTGTTTTGAAGGGGCAAACTAAACTGCATTCACCTAAGAGATTTGGGTATGAGAGGAGGTAGAGGGTGCGGTCGAACTAGGAGCAGACATGGAAGTAGATCAAGGTGCAACTCTAGTCGTCTGGGATGTAGATTGAGTTTTGATGGAACCAATAACGCCATCTGCATGCGATGAGGATGAAGGTTTGGATGGATCGTTAGTGGCATGGGTAGCATTGGGAATCAAATCATATAAAGTACCAGACTATGAATAAACCAAATCTAAGCACTGGGCATTGGCAATGGATTATTCTTCGGTAACTACACCACCCATAGCGACGTCTTGACCAATCGGGGGTAAAAGTGATTTGGTAAACCATTCTTCCAACAATTGGTCAGGAATGACCGCTTTGATAAACCTTCATCGTCGTCTCCACTCATGAATATGATCAGAGATGTGCACGGAGTTAGTCTGATGAAGGGAGGTCAAGAGTTCAATACCTGTCTCATATCGAATGGGTAGTTGAAAATGTGTGAGAAAGGACATGGCAAGGGAGTTGAAGTCTTGGAAAGAACCAAGTGGTAGTTCAGTATACCATTTGGTTGTTGAACCTGTAAGTGTTTGCTGGAAAAGACGCAAACATATAGAATCGTCCATTAAGGAGTTTGATGAATGCCACAAATGGAAAGTCATCACATGATTATTTGGGTCTTCTCTAGATTTACCATCAAATTTTGGAATATCATAAGGGAGTTTAGATGGAATCATTAGCTAGAAAGGAGAATGCAGTATAGGATCATTGGTTAACCGAGACAAGTCTGGGAGATCCAGAGTAGCAAGAAATGGTAGTTGTCAGTTAACATGCGGGTGATACTGTTGTGGCATAGGGACACCAGTAGGACCGTAAAATGGGTTAGGTGGATAGTTGTAACCAGTGTTTCCTCCCGCATACGGTTGTTTCTGACTAGAGTAAACAGGATTTGAAGAGGGTTGAGAAACATGTGGGAGAGGAGGATAACCTGATGGGTTTTGAGGATTATAATTTGGATTTGGTGCTTGCCCATAGGGGGGGGTAAATACTTTTTCCATAAGGAGGATATTGATTATTCCCCTGAGAAAGAGGAGGTTGTTGTAGACCTTGAGGATTATGTCCCCCAGAGAATAGTGGGTTTCCTGGGAAAGGGATGTTCCACGGATTGGGCGTTGTAGATGCATTTTTTCCATAAGGTTCATGATGGTCTCCAGTCTGAGGTTTCCCCCCAGCATGATTTTGTCCACCAAGCAGAGGTTTCCCTCCGAAAGTAGGTTTCCCCCTAGACAGAGGTTGCCCCCCAAAGGGAGGTTTCCCTCCAAACAGAGGTTTCCCTCTGAAGGGAAGTTGCACCCCAAATGGATGTTTCCCTCCAAACAGAGGTTTCCCTCCAAACAGAGGTTCCCCCCCAGCATGAGGTGGAGTCCCTAGGATTTTGGAACCAGAGGTAACTGACTTAATGGTGCCGCTTAATGAATTTGATCCACCAAGACCGGTCCCTCTAGGTTGTGGTATAGGTATAGAACTTCCGGGTATAACCTGGTTAGTATTGACAATGGAAGAATTCAGTGCTTTGTACCCATGAAGAAGTGATGAAGAAGGCCTAGATGATAGTGGTGTACCAATGGAAGTTTGGCTAACCACTACATTACCACTGGGAATAGTTGCAATGTGAGGGACCATCATAGAATGGGCCATCTAGAGAGAAATAGTGGAATGTGGACCAACGGACTGCATGTTCGGACCAACGGATGGTGTGGTCTAAATAACGGTCGTACCAGTAAAATGATCTAAAGTTATGGGTAGGTAACATTTGTTTCAGGAAACTTCCTCCTATGAGGTTATAATGTCATGAACCTCGCTCTGTTGAGAAGATCCCTCCATAGAATGAGGCGGTAAAGGGGTAGAATCTTCCATATTTTCTAGGGGAAGTCCCTGTACCCTATGTGAACGGCATGGAGGGTTGATGTTGGCGAAGAAAATTTGACGAAAAAAATCTATGGCCAACTAACGAAAAAGAAACATCATGCACTAATCAAATCTAAGAATCAAACCAAGCAAACAAAACCTTCTCGCGAAGACCGTACTAGTTGGTGATGAAATCCAATGTCGCGTGATCAAGTCAAGAAGGGTCTAGGATATGGTGGAATAGTTATGATGGCAACTTGCTTAACGGACTTGTGCCTTGGTGCAATATTCTATGCAGTAAGTGTGGATTTACCCTCCAAGGAGCCCGAGTGAGTTTGACCACCTCCATTTCCAGGTATAGAGAAGACTTCCCTTCACCATCACCTTGTGTAAGTACCTAAATATTATGGCTACTAAGGACACCAACTTGCAGTCAGCCCCTGAGCGGGTACAGTTGACATTCCGGTCTGAACGTATGAGCAGGATAACAAGTCTGAAATCCTTCGATAGAACAAAGGACAAGTGGATCGGTAGAAATCTAGAGGACCCTGAACGGATTCAGAGTTCACGAAGAATGAAGACCAAATGAAACCAGTTGAACCTCAAGAAGAACCCTCAATATACGATCCAACCACTACAAACAGTTGAACCACTGAGGGATAATCTTCGTAACTCTCCCAAATGCGACCTCATGTGTAACCCCTATGTGAGAGGGGGATCCCAGAAAGCCTATATGACAATTGGATTTTTCTCTCCCTATCACAAGATGATAATGTTTGTTTTGAATACTTTGGAGATTTGTACTCATAGCCTAATCCAAAGTGCTAATCCTAGTCTAATGTTGATGGAAGATTCTAAAAATAAAAAAGTTCTAGATAAATTTTAATTAGCATTAATTTTGCAACTGTTCTTTACTCAAGGGTGTATGAAAGTGAAACTGATGGTATTATGACTCAATTCCCAAAGATGCATAAGAAATGATAAGAGGTCTTTTCGTTCAATGAATTCTTATTTAAAGGAAAGAGAAGAATGTTCTTTTCACTATCAAACACTAAGATGCAGGAACCTCAATCAATTGTTTCTCAATCAAATCCAGTATAGTGCTAAAGATTCCGAGGAATTTGTTCTAATATCCAAAAACAATCATAAAAAATGTATCCTTTTTCTTTATGTGTGAATGATAATCAATTTGATGTAAATCTTCATATGTCATTCAGAATTTTAAGATCAACAAGATTCAGACAATCAAAAGCAAGTTTCACACAAACAAAAATACACTCTCGTTATGATTGAACAAGAAAGACAAAGACAACAAAATTTGCAAAAAGAAAACCAAAAGCTCAAAAAGAAGGAAAAAGGCTTGGACAAGATGACCTCAAAGATAAAATGGAATGGTGCATAGACCTTTGAATTTCCTCACAAAAGCTTCCACTCAGTTAGATAAATGAGAAGAAAACAGTAAGTTGACTCTAAATCATCAAAGACAAAGAGTGACTTCAAGGTAAGGAAGAAAAATGTCAAAATTCCAAACAAAAGGTGATCAATTCTTAGAAAGAAAAGTGTTGAAGGCTAAGACCAGGATGTACTGAGGTTGTAAGACTCCTGAGCAAGTGCCAAAAAGAAAAAAATGAACTCAGAGAATGAAACCCTAGAAGATTTTTCACAGAAAAGGGGTAGTGCTCTAGTGTAAAGGGAACCAGGGAATTCCATCACTCTGTGTAAGACCAACAGGGAGCGCCAACACTCTGGTAGCAAAGGTAGGGGAGAGCTAGGCTCTTAAAGTTCAGAAAAATGCCCAGAAAATCAAAATTTCAAACAAATTCAGAAAATCAAAGTGAATATGATGAAATAAAGAGTCATTCAACAGATCTAAGAATTAGAGACACAGAATGGAGAAGTTCAAAGAATGAGCAAAGGCCAAGACAAGACCTAGGAAAGGAATCAAAAATCAAAGCTCCTTCCCAGTGGAGTCGCCAATTTCTGTTATAGGATAATCCCCATGTAGACAAGTGGATTTCCTCTTGGATACTAGACTCCTATGACCAAGACAGAAAGGTTCTATTATGGAAATTGACTTTCCTTTTGATGAAGCTAAACTATCAAATAAGGAGAAAGAAGACTAGTAAATACCTTTTTACCGACATTTATCCTCGCTCGATCTAGGCTGATCTTGATCTCCAAGTTCTTCAGAAGGTTCTGTAATACAATGAGAAACAACAAAGATACTTCCTACTCTACCATGATTAGCTTCATAATGGATCTATGAAAGAAACAAGCTCATGAAAGGTACACAAACTTTAAAGGAAACAGGCCAAGCATAGATTTATATTAATGAGAACAAATTAGTGCTTACATCCATGGATGTAGGTGCAGTAGCTTCACCAAGCTCCCTTTTTCCAGACCCTTGCTCGAATAATCCACACACACAGAATGTTGATGCTTCAATGATATATCCCATATGAGATCATAAGTTAGATGCTTCACAATGTCTCCATCCCCCTTTCACCATGAAAAGGCCTCCTTATATAGGCTTGGAGAGGCCTAACCACTTGATATATATTTGGGATAAGTTTAGGATTCCTCTTCTTTAGTTGTGGATCTTCCCTAAGATCAAGGCTTGACCTCAGATTTGAATCCAACTACTTTCATAGATTGAGGAGATTATTCCCTGATTTGTCTCAACAGTCCAAAATTCGCTCAAAAACGGCAGCACTCCCTCAAAAATGGGCATAGAGAATTCCAACGCTCCCCCAAAAGAGGGCACAGAGCACCAATGCTCCCTGACAGTGTATAGGGGGGCGCTTCCCTCCAAAAATGATATTTGAGTGGTTTCTCAATGGAAAAATACTTGTACTCTTTGTCAAATAACTTCTCTTCTTCAAAACTAGTCTTTTGAGTTGTCTTGTAAGTGTTCTTGATAATGTTGTTTGAGACACAACATAGACAAGATGACAATATTATATTTGTGACACTTGCAGCCAAAATGAGACACTTGCGACATTGGTAATGACGACACTATGCCATCATTGTAATGAGTGATTTTGTTGTGTAATAGCGACTCAGTTAACTGATTATTGCATGGACCAATTAACTAAGACTAGGTGATAAATTACTTCAATTTCTATGAATGAGTGTATGGATATCTCTAGATCACTACTATGTCATATTCACTTAGCCATGTATATTATATCATGCATATTTTACTATTTACTCATTCATTTAATACAATTTTATTCTTTCTCTCAAGCTTGTCTCTCTTCTCTTCTCTCTCTTGCAATATTTGTGTGATTTTTCTACTATCTAGGTTCATTGCGAAAAATTCACAAGTTGGCCATGGTCAATCGGAATTTGGGTTGGTTGGGTTGGTTTGAATTTAATCCCGCCATGCTCATGAGACTCTTTGGATTCTCTCTTTCAAGTTCTTTTTCAAAGGGGTCTTTAGGGGTTCTAGGTGGAGAATGAGGAGGATTGGGAGGTTGAACACCACCAAATGATAAATAATATTCAAAATTAAACTTTGTTGGGTCAATTATTCCTTGCAAAAATTTAGAAAGTTGATAGTTGGGAGACCCGATGGTTGGGTTTCCAATTTTAATTGAAAATTATTAGACGATTGGTGCTTTATGATGCAACAAGGTTTGACTCAAAGGTAAAGGATATTCAATCATCATGAGTCCTAGGTTCTTTCTTTCATTCTGAGTAAGAACAAAGGATTTGTACAACAATCGACTGATACTAGAATGGGTTAGGTTGAGAGGTTGCAAGGTCATAAGATCATCTCCAAACGTGTTATATTGACCTGATATATAAGCAGGCAGCTGCACCAGAGTTAGTTGGGGATATAAGGTTTAATTATTGATTAATAATTGAGATTCACCTTGCCATGAAAGATTTATCAGCGGATTAGCATGGGTAGTTTTTTTCAATTCTTTACTATCCATTCATATCGATGGCCCTCATTCTAATGCCATTTATGTTGACGGGTCCAAAAGGACTATCAATTAGGTCAGGTAAAATCCTTGATGGCAAGCCCCAATTAGGCTCACTCTCATTTGGAATTGTTAAAATCCTCTTACTCCAATCCTAGGTATCTTGTTATCTATTGATTTCCTTACTGCAAATCATATTATCATCTCACAAAATAAAAATACACTCTTGGAATATTCAACTCAAATAAAAATAGTAGAAGCAAAACTAGAAACCAAATCATGCACACATAAACACCAATATTTTTGGGTAGATACCCATGGAAAAAACCATGGAT
Organism: Picea engelmannii; assembly: GCA_009831015.1. Taxonomy (NCBI): domain Eukaryota; kingdom Viridiplantae; phylum Streptophyta; class Pinopsida; order Pinales; family Pinaceae; genus Picea; species Picea engelmannii. The sequence goes on from ML795844.1 coordinate 488,236, forward strand.
GGAAAACCAGTGTCGAGAATGATTTTATTATGCTAAAAACAGGGCTCCTGTAATAGGGATAGTGGCCCACTGAGAGAAATACAACTACAGACAAACCTGGAAAATTTTGATTTGTTGTACAACCTATATCTAGCAAGGTGTATGTTCCTTTTCTCAAACAAAAATATGTATACACACCTATCTCCACTATGACCCATGTACACGATTGTAAGGACTATATGAAAAAATACATATGTTGCACCCCTTTCATGTGGCTTTTCTCTATTGAAACCCACTTGCGTCTACCCCAGTTCTCTCTTCTCCTTGACCTGATCTCTAGATAGAATTCCTTCTCCACCTATCCAAGATCTTCTTGAATCATGGTCCTTCGTGATCCAATCCTCTCTATGTCGACCCTAACAACACAAGTTCTTTCAAGTGTCTTCACCTTTTCCCTAACCTTTATTTTATAATTTAGAGTTATAACCTAACCCTAATCTCCAAAGTGATTGACGGTTGAGATTAATTCTCACCTCACTTGAGATCAATGGATAATATTAAATTCTAATCAGTTTTAGAATTTAAATAAATAACTAAACTAATTAATAAAAGAGATTTACTTTAATAAATTTTTTATTTAAAGTAAAGTCAAGGATAGAAGGATTTAGACAATTTCCACATGTCTAGAAACAAAGACTTGTGTGGAAATACTTTTATGATGCTACCATCCATCAAAACTCCCTCTTAGAAAGGAAGGTATTATGAACCACTCCAATTTTGTCTATGAAGAATACAAACTTCCCTTTAACCAAGGTTTTGGTCAGAATATCTGAAACTTGCTCATCTATGGAAATATATTGAAGCTGCAATGCTACCTTCTAGATCTATATGATTGGACCTATCATGGAATACTGGATTCCTTGAGAGTTTGATAAAAAATGGATTATCACAATATATCACTATAAGATCCAACTCTTGATCAAATCATCTTGTAAGCAATTTTTGAAGCCAAATGGCTTCATAACTAGCCATACGCATTGCCATGCGCCCTTCCTCTGTTGAAATGAGTGCTACAGAATTTTGCTTCATGTTGAACCAAGTAATCATTGTTGATCCCAAGTTGAAGAAGCACCTAGAGGTGCTCTTTATATCTACTGCACTCCCTTCCCAATCTGATTCTGAGTATCCATGCAAATCCACTCCATCTCCTCCAAGATACCTCAATCCATACTCCATTGTACCTCTCAAGTACCTAAGCACATTATTTGTTGTGATCCCATGAACCTGCCTCATCTCCACCGTGAACTGACTCAAGGTGTTTACAACAAAAAAAATATATGGCTTGGTGTTGACCAAATACATCAAGGACCCTATCATCTTCATGTATATCCTGGGATCCACCAACTTTGAATATGAAGTAACAATATTCTTCATATTTGTAACCATAGGTGTATCCATCGGTCTATACTCCTCCATCCTGAATCTCATCAAGATATCAACTAAATAATTCCCTTGACCAATGAATATCTCACCTAATTCCTACCATACCTCTAACCTCAAGAAATAATGCATGAAGCCAATGTCCTTCATCTTGAAATCACCAGCTAAATATTTTTTTCACCCTACAATAAGATCCTCTACACTTGTGAGAAGAAAATTATCTATGTACATAAATAAGATTAGTGGATCAGACCCAACAAGTATGAAGTACAAATTAGGATATGCATCACTCTTGGTAAATCCCATACTCTTCAAGTATCTGTCAATCCTGGAATACCACGCCCTAGGTGCTTGTTTGAGTTCGTATAAGGATTTATTAAGACTACACATATGATATTCCCTCCCATGCACCTCAAATACTTGATGTTGTTCTATGTATACCTCCTCCTCAATTATTATATTGAGGAAAGATGTTCTCACATCCATCTGATGTATCCTCCACCTCATAACTAAAGCAATAGAAATATCATCTCGAATAGAATAATACCTAGTGACTAGATAAAATTCTCCTTCTAGTCCACTCCCTCTTTCTAGGTGAACCCTCTTGCCACAAACCTTAGCTTGAACTTCTCAATGCTACCATCTGCAACATGCTTTATCTTGTAGATCCACCTAGAACTCACTATTGACTTCCCTTCCAATCTCGACACTATGTCCCAAACATTATTCCTCATAATAGAGGTGTACTCCTCTACCATGGAATCTCTCCATACCTATTTATTTGTTGCTTCCACAAAACTGGAAGGCTCAACATAATTGATGCTACTCATAAGCATCACATAGTTCATAAAATTCCTAGGAGGCCTACGCTCTCTGACTACACTCCTAGGAGCCTCACAAGTATCCCTCAATGTCTATAATAGCCACCCGGGTCTCCTGACATGACTGGAATGGGATAACTCCTACTCCCCACCTAAAGTATAAACTAATAAGTGTTTCCCATCCTTCAGAGCCTACTTCTCCTTGTCCTTTATCATTAGTGTCAATGACTCCTGAGATCTTCTAGATGCCAAGTTTTTCTTGAAATTAACATCTCTACTCACAACTATCTTCCTCTGTGTTGGAATTAAGATGATCCTGTAATTTGTTGAGGTCTCGTTGTACCTCACAAATATACCCTTCTATCCCAAAGGCTCCAGCTTCATCCTCTTCTCCACAAGCACATGGTTGTATATTGGAATCACAACCAAAGATCCTCAAATTTCCTGTCTCTTCCTTCACTCCTAGTAATGCCTCCTCTGGAGTCCTTTCCCCCAATATCCTGTGAAAAATCATGTTCTACACAAATACCATTGTGTTACATGCCTCTTCCCAAAGAAACATAGGAAAATCCTTGTCAAGTATCATAGCCCTAGAAGAACCGATGATGGATCGATTATTTCTCTCTGCAACCCCATTCTGTTGAGGGTTGTATGAGACTGTTATTTCCATCTCAATACATACCTCCTTGAATAAATCCTTGAAGTAATACCTTGATCTTATTTCCTATCTCATTCTCCACCTGAGATATAAACTCCTTAAACTGACTGAAGACCTCATCCTTGGTATTTATAAACAAGATCCATCTTTTCTTGGAAAAATAATCATTAAACATCACATAGTAGGATGATCCATGTATTGATGCTACTAGCATAGACCTACTCACATCTGAATGGATAATATCTAAGATCCCCTTAGACCTACTTTCGCTACTCAGAAAATAAACCTTGGCATTTTTTTCAAGTCCACACCCTTTGCACACTCCCTACTTCTCAATTCTAAACTCTATAAGACATATAGCAATCCCCTTGAGAATTGGAAAATCCTCTTAGTGTAGGTTTCCCAACCTCATGTGCCACAACTCACATAGGTTATCACTATCATGTACCAAAGCTTGAATAGGCTTTCCCTGCAACCTATACAAAGTTCCCTCTCTAACCCCAATGGCCACTGATGTGTTCGAGATAGTTTCTATGGACATATGAGTATTTTCCCTCTATGAAAAGTAACGGAAAAACTCATGTCATCCATATATGAGACTAAGAGAAAATTCTTCTTTAGTCCTAGTATGTAAATCACATCATTGGAATCTAACAAACCTTTTGAGTCTAGGTAGAATGCAATTGTTCCCTCTCCCTTCACTACATACTTAGCATCATCACCAAGATCCACATGGACATCTAAGTCCTTATCTATCAGATTAATAAATAGGTCATGTGCTTCCTTCATATTAAAAGATGCACCATTGTCCAAGAACCAAGCATTCCTCATAGTTTTGTTCGTAGAAAGGAAAGAAACCAATGAGTAATCCTTCTCAAACTTCACTAGAAACCCATCTAGTTGCATCTATGTTGATGTTGTTGTTTGTGTATTTCCTTTTCCCTTCTTCTTATTTGAAAACTAAGATGCATAGTTTCCATTCTTATGACATGAGAAGCACTTGATTTTATGCAAGTCCTTCTTCTTCCTTGGTTGTGAAGATCCTCCATCATTGTTACCCTTCTTACTAGAACTCTTTCCTTTTACCTTCCTTGTCTTACTAACAAGGGACAAGTTCTCATCACTACTTTCATTATTGTCTCTCTTGGACTCCTCTATAGTTTCTCCCTATATGTAATCTATCAATTTTCACATGCGACTCTACGTGACTAATTTTCAGATCTGAAAATTGTTTCCTAGTGGGATAACAATAAACCTTAGCTATTATCATTGAAAAATTTTACACTGAAAATTATAGACTGGAAATATATGCACCAGAAACAACAAGATAAAAGATGAATCATCAATACAAGAGACACAAAATTTATGTTATGTAACCTTGTCAAATTCAAAAAACCTAAGGGAAAATCCATCCCTCCCATCCAATATAATATCACCAAATCTAAGGACAGCCTTGTCCTCCAATAATCATACAAATCAGAAAACCAAAACTCAACAATATCCCTGTAAATTTCCTCTTCCAACAAATCTATTGCAGACCACCTATATAGCCTACTAATGTCACTTGTTATCCTGTACAGACCTGCTCCTGTCCAGAAAAATCTATATGTGATTCACCTTACTGCAACCTGCATACATACACGACTGTGCCCACTACAACCCGCATATATGCAATTCACCTTCCTACAACCCATGTACATATGTGGTTCACCTTCCTACAACCCACGTACAAGTACAAAAAACTCAACTTCCTTCACACATATTTCCTTCCTCACTTTCCACATTTGATCTAGAAACCCTAGGCTCGATCTCCTAGGTGCAGAAGTCTCCTTGCCACAATTTCCATACTCCCTAGCACAAGTGTTTTCTCACTTATGCTAACTCCATGATGCCACAATGATAAAATGAAATAATGAATTCTCTCATTTATATACAAGTCCAATGAGTTATTTTAGGCACCCCTTCTAAACTCAATGATTAATTATAATATTTTATTCCTCTTTGTGGGTGTGGCACCCCCAGATAAGCCCACAAATCCCATCAACTTGTCCATCAGGCCCTAGCCTCATTTCAAGGCCAATTTCACTGAGAGGAAACGATAATATGGTGTCAAAGAATATTCCCACGTGCATTACACCATGACCTCTTGTGGGAATACCTCTCAAAGAAACAAAAAATCTACACTCCCTCTTAGCGAGGGAGGTATTCTCTACCACTCCTAGTTTGTCCCTAAAGTAGAAAAAAATCCCCTTCACAAGGGTTTTGGTGAGGATATTTGTAATATGCTCATATGTGGAAATGTGATGGAGGTTTATTTCTCCCCTATGTACTTTGTCTCTAATGAAGTAATATTTGATCTCAATGTGTTTTGACCTATCGTGAAACATTATATTCTCTCAGATCTTGATACAACTCTGATTGTCACAGTGAATTATGGTGGGCTCCAATTCCTAACCAAATAATCCTGCAAGAAAAATGTGAAGCCAAATAGCCTCACAACTTTCCAAATTGTCTTTCATATACTCTTCCTATGTTGATCTAAGTGCCACGAAAGTCCATTTTTTGTTGTACCAAGAAACCACTGCTCATCCTAGGCTGAAAAAATCACCACAAGTGGTCTTCTTTTCAAATGCACTACCTTCCCAATATCAGTCTAAATATCCATGCAAAATAAATCCATCACCTCCAACATATATAAGACCAAATCCAACTATACTCCAAAGATATATGAGCACATGTTTTGCTACTACCGAACGCACCTGCCTCGACTCAACCATGAACTAAATCAAGGTGTTGAAAGAAAAAAAAAATATTTGGTCTAGTATTAACCAAATACATCAATGACCCAATCAACTTCCTGTACATTGTGGGATCCACCAAGTTTGAATATGAGGCCCCCAACATATTCATGTTGGTGGTAATAGGTGTAGTCATGGACTTACATCCCATCATCTTGAATCTCTTCAGTATCTCAATTGCATACTTCCCATGTTCGAGGAAGATCTCTCTTGGCTTCTGCCACACCTCTAATCCCAAGAAGTAATGCATCAATCCAATATCCTTCATTTTAAACTCTGAGGAAAAATATTTTTTCCATCTAGTAATGAGATTTTTAGCTCCTATGAGAAATAAATCATCGACATATAACACAAATATGTGAGTATCCTTACCAACTTGTAGGATATATAGGTTTGGGTTTGCATCACTCTTGGAGAATCCCAAGATCTAAAAATACCCATAAATCCTTGAGTACCATTCAGTAGGTTCCTTCTTAAGTCCATACAATTCCTTCTTCAACCTAGACACATGCGTTTTCCTCCGATGTACCTCAAATCCTTGAGTTTTATCTATGTACACCTCCTCCTAAATTACACCATTGAGAAGTATTGTATTCACATGCATCTGACGGATCTTCCACTTCATAACTGAGGCAAGAAAAATAACCATCATGATAGAAGTATAACCAAGAAAAATAACCATCATCATAGTCTACTCTCTCTTTCTAGGAGAAACCTCTTTCTATGAACCTTTCCTTGTACTTCTCGATACTGCCATATGCAATATCCTTGATCTTGAAAATCCTCTTGGAAATCACTACCAACTTCCGTTTTGGTCTTGGAACTATATCCCATATGAAATTCTTAATGATGGATTGGTACTCCTCCATCATGTCATCATTCCAAACCTTTTGGCGTGTTGCTTCCTCAAAACTGGAAGTCTCGGAATCAATGATATTTCTCATAAGAACTACATATGAGTCAAATATATTTGGAGGTATTCTCTCCCTACGAGTATCTCTGGGGATGTGTGTTACTTGAGATCCTTCAAGGTCTCTTGAATCCATATATGTCTCGTGTCCTGGTTATTAGGAGGATCCACTAGATCCACAAACTCCTTTGACTCCTCCTCATGATCTAAGAGTCAATCCTTTGTACTGAATGGTATTGTATTGTCATCAACTTTTGTAGCCTCCTTCTCCTCACCACCTGTTGTGATCTCAAGGTACCTCATAAAATCCAATTCCTCCTCAAACCTGACATCCCAACTAACCACAACACATTGTTGTCCTGGAATATAGATACAATAGGACTTTGAAGTCTTGTTGTATCCTACAAACATGCCCTTTCTTCTGGAAGGTTCCATCTTTGTTCTCTTCTCCTTAGGAACATGGATGTAGACTGGAAAACTAAAGATCCTCAAATTCCCTATCTCAGGTTTTACTCTTTTGAATTCCTCGTCAAGAATCTTGTCCTTCGTGATCCTATGAGGACTCTTGTTCTAAACATAAATTGTAGTGTTGCATGTTTCTTCCCAAATCATCATGGGTAGATATTGGCCATGTAACATTTCCTTGGAAACCTCAATTATGGTTTGGTTCTTCCTTTATGAAACCCCATTTTTCCATGGGTTGAAAGGAGTTGTCATATCCCTCTTAATCCCTACTTCCTTACATAATGTTTTGAACTCATTGGATGTATACTCACCCCTATTTTCTAAACTCAAAACCTTGATCTTCTTCCTTGTCTAATTCTCCACCAAAGATTTGAACTCTCTGAATCGACTGAAGACTTCATCCTTTCTATTTATGAATAAAATATATGTCCTCTTAGAATAATCATAAATAAAGGTTACTTAATACCAACAACCACTCATGGATGGAACTGACATTGGTCCACACACATTTGAATGTACCAATTCCAATATCTCCTTGGACCTACTATCACTGCATGGAAAAGAATCCTTGGCATTATTTCCTAGTGCACAACCTCTGCATACTCCCTGGTGTTCAGTTCTAAACTCTGGAAGACATGCAACCATATTCCTCAATACTAGTAGTGTCTAGTGATGTAAGTGTCCAAATCTATCATGCCAAAGCTTGCATAGATTATCACTATCATGCACCGAGGCATGAGTTGGTTGACCTGTCAGTTTGTAAAGACTGCCATCATGAGTCACAATGAATTATATTGATTCAAGACTCAATCCCTTTGGCCAAGAGAGAACATGCCCATCAACGAATGCCACTGCATACCCTTGGTCCTACATGGAAAATATAGAGAGTAGGTTCTTCTTTAGTATAGGTACATACAATACTTCACTCACCTTGAGAGGATTTTTGGACTTCAGCTGAAACACATTTGTTCCAACTCCCTTGACTCTATACTTGGCATTATCTCCAAGTTCCACTTGCAATCATGATTTCTTCTCTATTAGACTAGTGAGTGATTTATGTAACCATGTCAAATGACGAGAAGCCCCACTATCCACCACCCAAGTCTCCATGATGACCTGCTTGGAACAAGAATAAGAAAAAGATCAACACTCTTCTAGTGTGTCTCAAGGTGATCCCCTTATATTTAGATCCCAAGCATAATACCATGTCAATTTTCACATGCAACTCTATGTGACTAATTTTCAAATCTGAAAATTGCTTCCTAGTGGGATAAAATTAAACCCTAGTTATTATCACTAAACAATTTTACACTAAAAATTATTGACTGAAAATATATGCAGCAAAAACAACAAGATAAGATATGAATCATCAATACAAGAGACAAAAAAATTGTTTTCTGTAACCTTGTCAAATTCAAAAATATTGAGGGAAAAACAAACCCTCCCAACCAATATAATATCACCAAATACGAGGATAACCTTGTACTCCAATAACCATACAAATCAGAAAATGAAACCTCAATTTCCTCTACCCACAAATCTGTTGCAGACCACCTACACAGATCTGATCCTGCCTAGAAAACTTCTATGTGATTCACCTTAATGCAACCTACGTACATACGTGATTGTCCCCACTACAACTTGTGTTTCATGATTCACCTTCATGTAACATGCGTACATGTACGCAGTTCACCTTCCTGCAACCCGCATACATGTACATGGTTCACCTTCATACAACTTGCGTACAAGTAAAAAAACTCAGTTTCCTTCACACGTGCATCCTTCCTCACTTTCCACATTTGATCCTGAAACCCTAGGCCAGATCGCCTAGGTACTGAAGCCTCCTTTCCACAATTTCCATACTCCCTAGAACAAGTGTTTACTCACTTATGCTAAATCCATGATGCCACAATGATCAAATGTCACAATGAATTCCCTCCTTTATATATAAGTCCAATGAGTGAGTTTAGGCACCCATTCTAAACTCAACAATTAATTAGAATATTGTTTTCTTCTTTGTGGGTGTGGCACCCCATACAAGCCCAAAAATCCAGCCAAATTTCCTATGAGGCCCTAGCCTCATTATGGGGCCAATTTCACTAAACAAAATGTTAATCTGGTGTCAACAAATATTCACATATGGCTGACACCTCATTCTGTTGTGGGAACACCTCTCAAAGATACAAAAAATCAACATAATCATCCCAAAGTCTTTTCCAATCTGAGAGATGTTCCTGAGCATAGACTCCCTTGAAAAATGGTTCCCATGACTTGGGAAGACTATTCAATTCCACATTCATGAGCTATGCATCCTCCATTTTCTCCCCTATGGCTGCAATTTGATCATGCACTTGTGTTATCTTCATGAAATAGCTAGTAACATTGTCAGATCTAGATATTTGCACCAATATGAGTTTATTCCTTAAGACCATCTTCATATTCATGTTCATGCTATGGAGTAAGCTTACTAAGGCATCAAACATCTCTTTGTCCTTCTTCTTCTTGGAAAAGTGAGGAATTAGATTATCCTTCATTGAATCCAATATGACCCTCTATTCTTTGATCTCCTTCTTCTCGTGAGCTACCAAGGCTATCAAATTTGTCGGTGGAGCAACTACGTTGTCCACTAACTCCAAAAGGTCATACTCCTTTAACACCAAAGATACTCTTGATTTCCAAAATAGGAATTTGGGTGTTCTATACAATTTGTCTTCAACTCTCAATGGTTTTGTTTCCATCCCTAAGACCTGATAAACTACCCCAGAAATAACATGTTGCTAAAACTGCCCCTGTATTGACCTATATTGATTTGTATGTTCCAATAACCACTAGAACCCACGTATGTACGCAACTTCCCTTACTGAAACCCACATATGTAGGTGATTGTTCTTACTTCTACCCGTGCATATGTGATTGTATTCAAAGATTCCCTCATATGTTTGTTCCCATTCCTTCTGCAACCTGCATACAACTCTGTACAACTACAAAACCCTAGTTTTTCCTCAATACGATTGTTTCCCTAAAATCCGTCCTTCGATTTTTTCATGTTGGTTATGGATATGCTAAGTATCTCTTGCATATCTGACAGATCTACTATCAACTACTATATATATGATATCTAGCTTCCCTTCATAGCATGTGCTTTGATACCATGTTGAAATCCTCTTATTCCAATCCTAGTTATCTTGTTACCTAGTGATTTCCTTAATGAAAATCAGATTAGCATCTCAAAAAAATATATACACTACTAGAATATTCAACTCAAATAAAAATAGCTGAAGAAAAACTAGAAAACAAATCATGCACACATAAACACCAATATTTTTGGGTATATTCCCATGGAAAAAATCTCGAAGGAAAACCAGTGCTGAGAATAATTTTATTATGCTAAAATCATGGCTCCCATAATAGGGATAATGACCCACTAAGATAAATGCAACTACATAAAAACCTGGTAAAGTATAATCTATTGTACAACCCAAATTTGGCATGCTTTTCAAGGTGTATGCACCTTTCCTTAAAGAAACCTGCGTATATGCACCTGTCTCCATTGTGACCCACGTACACAACTGCAAGAATTTTACAGTGCACCCCTTTCTTGTGGCTTCGCTCTGTTGAAACCCACTTGTGGTTGCCTATGTTCTCTCTTCTCCTTGATCTGAACTCTAGATGGAAGTCCTTCTCCACCTATCCAAGATCTCATTGAATCACAACCCTTTGTGATCCAATCCTCTATGTCAACTCTCTCAACACAATTTATGTCAAGTGTCTTATCCTTAACCATATCCTTGATTTTATAATTTAGAGTTATAAACTAACCCTAATCTCCAAAGTGATTGACAGTTGAGATTACTTCTCACGTCACTTGAGATCAATTGTTGATATTAAATGTTAATTAGTTTTAGAATTTAAATAAATAACTCAACTAATTTGATTTTTAGCTCACATTGTCCTTCCTCATCCAATCGTGCCATGGTCTTCATTCCAAAGTCTTCTAGCATCTCCTCTAAGGAATTCCAAATTCTGAAATAGTCTTTAGTGGCCAATTCTCTGGATTCTTCAACCTCATCAAATATTTCTTTAAAAGAATCAAATAATACATGGTCTTTCATTTTTTGCTTAAAATTGTATCTAGGTAAAGTTTTAAGTGTTTTTATATGAACCTCTTTCAGAGCTACTACCTTTTCAAAGGAACATTGACCTTTTTATACTAGCTTCCTTGTTCATCTATTTGTTCTTATAGTGTAACCAAATCATCATGATGCCTTTGCACATCACCCGGTGTATGAAAAACCTGTGTCTATACTTTTCTTAGGTCTTCATTGACCTTCTTGGATTCTTCCTATATATCCTTCAAATTAGTTTCCCCTTGACTGCTTTCATTCCGTATTTGGACTTCAGAGACTTCTTAATTACAACGATGCTTGTCTTACTAGTTGGAAAAATATGATTAGTGTGTCCCATTTGATCTAGATTTATACATTTACACAATCAACTAAATTATCAGCGAGGACTCAATCTTCAAAAAGAACTTAATAATTACCTTACAGCTCTGGAAGAAAGAAAAGTTAAAAGCCGGAGAAAATCTATTTGCATTGTCATTCTAAGTAGCAAACCATCGAATAGTTGAGGTTGCATAATGACAACTATGGTTCCCCTATAAATACCCAAATTAGTTAGAAGTAAGAGGTTACCCATTCTTTGCTTATATTATATAAAAAAATTAGTAGGGGGTTCCATTTCATTTCACTGAGACAGAGAAATTCAATGGGAGGTTATTATATGCACAACATATAATTCACTAAAATAACATGAATTGTTGAAGGACATACCTTAGGAAAAATATATCATCAAAATCAAAGGTAAGACCAAAATGGATAAAATGATAGAAAAAAAAATGATCAAAAAGGAAAAAGATGGGTATGGAAAAGATGGCATTTCAAGCGCCCGTCAATCTTGTTGCTCAGAAAATCATTTGTTCAAGTATCTTTGAAACTAGGGTTTTTCTCAATAAATCACAATGCAATTTCTGAACTAGGGGTTGTTATTTAAGAACAATGTGTCGAGAAACTATGGGTAGCATGGTCATGTGGGTCTTGAACAAACAAACTTGCGAGAGCTTACATAACTCAATTATGCCACTTGGTTTGGATTTTATGCCCCCGGAACAAATTATTAATATGTCCCTGAATGGATTTAGGAGGTGAGTTGAAATTCACCATAAAACTCTAACTGGGCCTTTGATAAAAAAACTTCCAATTGCATTGGACTCCTAAAACCTGATTACAGCTAGGGGTACCCATCCCCTATTATTTGGTTTCCCAAAAAATGGTTTGTTCGAGGATATCCAAAAACAAGGTTTTTTTTAGTAAGGGACAATGCAATTTATGAACTAGGGGTCGATTTTGAGGAACACAGTGTCAGGCGATTGTGGGTAGCATGGTTAAATGGGCCTTGGACAAACACACTTTCAGGATCTTACAGAAATCAATTATGCTTCATGGTTTGGATTTTATGCCCCTAGACCAAATTGTCAATATGTACTTGAATGGCTTTAGGAGGTGAGTTGAAGCGCACCTTAAAACTATAACCATACCTCCAATGGATGAATCATAAATTGAATTGGACTCCTGATACTGAATTACATCTGGGGGTAACCCTCCCTTATGATTTTGTTTCCCGAAAAATAGTTTGTTCGAGGATCTTCGAAACTAGGGTTTTGTTGAGTAAGGCATAGTGTAATTTCTAAACTAGGGATCGATTTTGAGGAACACTATGCCAGGAGATTGTGAGTAGCTAGGTCACATGGGGCTTGGCCAAACACACTTGCAGGAGCTTACAGAACTCAATTATTCCACTTATTTTGGATTTTATACCCCAGACCAAATTGTCAATATGTCCCTGAATGTCTTTAGGAGGTGAAATACAACTCACCATAAAAATCTAATCGAGACTCCAATGGATGAACCATCAATTGCATTGGACTTCTGACGCTGGATGAAAGTTATGGGTACCCCTCCCCTATGATTTTGTTTCCCGAAAAATGATTTGTTTGAGAATCTCCAGAACTAGGGTTTTCCTTAGTAAGGCATAGTGTAATTTTTGAACCAAGGGTCGATTTTTTGAAGAATAATGTGGTGAGCGATTGTGGGTAGTGTGGTCACATGAGCCTTGGAAAAAAACACTTGTGGGAGCTTACGTAACTCAATTATGTAGCTTGGATTGTATTTTGTACCCCTAGACCAACTTGTCAATGTATCCCTAAACAGATTTAAGAGACAAGTTGCAACTCGCCATAAAAATATACCTCGGTCTTTGATGGACGAACTTTCAGTTGCATTGGACACCTAACACCAGCCTACAACTAGGGGTACCCCTCCTCCATTATTTCATTTCCTGAAAAATGGTTTGTTCGAGGACCCCTGAAACTAGGGTTTTTCTCAGTAAGGCAGAGTGCAATTTTTGAACTAGGGGTTGATTTTGAAGAACACTATGTAGAGAGGTTGTGTTTAGCGTGGTCACATGGGCTAGAGTTGCCTCATATAAGAAGCCTAGTGCTCCCTCCTTGTAAAATCACAACTCACACTTGTGAATAATCATCACTACTTGTATTCTTATCTTCTTTTCTCATCATGGAGCTCTTATGCACACTTTTGGAGTGATATTGTGGATTTTTTTATTATTTTGGTGTATGCTTCATGAAACTAGGGTTTCTTCATGCATAATGACTTGGTCTAGTAGGTGGTATTTTCCAAGTATTTATGTTTTGTTCGTGGTATTTAAGTTAATTCTCTACTAAAGTGGTAATAAGTGCATGTTATCTTGTTTTCTTGGATAATTATTGCTAGAAACACTAAGGAAGGATTAAGATTGTTTATCCCCTTCCCTTGTTTGCCCATCCTATTTTTGTTGAAGGATACAAGATCAAGATTAGGGATTGTGAGTGGACACCCCCTAACCTTTTATTTGAGGTTGAAATATAGGGTTTATGAGAGGATAAACTTTAGGTTTTGTTTCCTATAAGGTTTGACCTAGTATTGTGATTGGACAATCCTAGGGTTTTGATGTTCAGGTTTTCTTTTTCCTTTAGCCTCCATTGAAGGTGTTGTATTGACTCAGTATGCCCATAAATTCAAGATGAAACAAGTATTTCTCATTTGAAAGTGATATAAAACCCTAGTTTATCTCTCTCTAATGATTTTTATTAATTGTTTGGGATCATCTCTAACATATTCAATGTTGGAATAATTACATTTTCATCCATTAGGGCTTGTCATATTGCACTCAATTAATACAGTTTCATGCTCTTTATTCATCCAATCATTGGTGGATGGTTTATAAATATTTTCATTGTCATTTTCCTTATCTTCATTCACTTTCTTGTTAATTTAGATTTGGTATATTTATACTGTTGTAAACTTGTTACATACTCAAATTTTTAGTCTTATCATGGAGCTCTCATGCACATTTTTGGAGTGATATTGTAGATTCGTTTCTTATTTTGGTGGATGTTTCATGAAACTAGGGTTTCTTCATGCATAGATACTTGGTCTAGTAAGCAATAGTATCTAGAGTTTCTTCATGTCTAGCGACTTGGAAAAGTTAGTTAGTGGTAATAGGGGTCATTTAGTGGTGACAGTATGTGACCATTGTCATTAGGTCATGATATTATAGCTAGATCTGGTGAGAATAATCATTAAATAAAGATCTTTGGTGATGGTTAGTGACCATAGTTGTTATTTTGAGGTTTTTTTTTGTGATGAGCATTAGGATATAGCTTCCAAGTTCAGTTTTAAAAATAGGAATTGGTGATGGGATTAAAAATGTTGTTACTAATTTCTCACAAAAAATACTATGTCGAAACTCTTGTTTCCAAAACTCCTATCCCAAAAAGAGACCTAGGAGAGGGTTTTTAAAATGAACCCTGGGAATGCAAGATGAGACTTGATCTAGTGATAGTTTTAGATGTTATTAACGGGGTCACCCATGAAGGAATATCCTTTTATGCTAAGTAAAACACACTAGTATTGTTAGGCCATGAGAATTCCATGTGGAGGATAAAAAATGCTCTATCCATGAAAATTAAGTATATCATTCAAAATGTCCTATCATTAATTGTCTTCATTTGATTGTTTCCTCTTGTTCATTTTTTTTTATCATTCAAGTTGCACCTCTCCTAACCATGTGAAACCCATATGGTTTCCATGACTACCATTCCTACAACTTGGATGGTAATTGTATGTGCATGAGGCCAATAACAACGTGTGAAAATATAGAAGGATTTTTTGTTGACAAGAGGAGTAATGGGTTGGATTTAAGAGGAAAAACATGATTGATTCTACTTGGATTTAAGTAGAAATTACATTGATTCTACATTTAGAGGGACTACATGGAAGATAAGGGAAATTGATTCATGTGTTGTGTATGTTTGTTGGGGGGGGAGAATGGTGGCTAATTAAAGGGTTGGGTGTGTTTCTTGGAGGAATTATTTGATATATATGGTGGTAGGTTGTAGTTTCTCTAGAATTATTGATTTTGTGGGTTAGGATGAGTATGGCTAAAGCTTAATAAGTTATCTTCACCCTTGTAGTTTTGTAATCATGGCTTAGGGGTGGATTTCATAGTTGATTTCCTATGGTTGGGTGGAAAGGAATTAATTTACAACTAATTTGGTAGTCCATTGTCATAAATATATGTAATTGTCTTTACTTATGTGTGAATGTGTTTATGCCAATTATTTTGTGAATTGTTTTTTATATATGTCAGAATTTTGTAATGGAATGTCTATCTTGATGGGAAATATATTTATTGATTATTTAAATAGACTTCTATTCATTATATGTGAGTATATCTCATTATGCATGCTAGTTCGAATTAGGAATACATGGCCAGGTTGTTGGATGCCATTGGAAGTTATTTATGTTAGATATGTTGTGTTCAGATTCTCTATTTTTCATATGTATTTTTGTATATAATCATGAATAGTTAATTATGTTTAAGATCTAATTTATGCATATGTGAATTTTTATGTGATTCAATTCCTATTCATACGCATGTGCATGAGAAATTAATTGGGTTTCCACTTGTGAGTTTTGATTGTGTAATGCTAATTCCAAACTTGCTTTGAATACAAATTTTCCTACACTATTGTTAAAAACCAAATTGGTTTTAGTGGGAAATCTAAATGAAATGAAATGAAGAAATTTAGAGTGGTTGTGCCCTAATGAATAATGGAGGAGGGTCCCAATACACCATAGAGTGGTATGAGAAATATTTTAAAACTATATTTTTATTGGTTGAGTATGTGAATTGTTGATTGTCCAATATTAGATTTTTCTGTAAACTATTTGACAAAATTCCTTTCTGAGCACTATGTTGATTTTGTCAAGTTGGATGCTCATAATGATGAGCTAATGGTTAAGATTCGTAAGTTGGACTAGCATTGTGTCTCTAGGATTTCTTGTGGAGTGAATCTTCTATGGTTATGAAAAGTTTGTTACCAAATCTAATGGAGTAGGGAAAATGTGGATTTTCCTATATCTTATCAATGAGATTTAAGTATTAATATTCTTTGGGTGTGTAAGAATATTGTCTTTGAGATGGACCAAGTATGAAAATAATATGGAATGTGAATGAAGTTATGGATATCTAATAAGGTTCAAGTTCCACTTCATGAAATAATATAAACTTGTAGGTTTTTCATGAGGTTCAAGTATCAAGCCTCGGGAATGCAAATTCTTCTAGCATTCCTATGGGGACTTTCGTGTTGAAACTAGTGGATGTTGTTAGTAAATGTTCTTGTAGTGAATTGTGAATTCAAAGGATTAATTATGGAAAAATTGAATTAAGATAAATAGAGGAAATTGATAGAGTTGGTTAAGTACCCAAATATGTTAACTGTAACGTCCCCAGACACCAACAGGCCGAGCAACATTACCAACACAACCTTAAATTAGCCTTTAACACTCTGATACCAATTTGTAACATCCCCGGCCATCAACCCCACTTTCAGGCAATGCTACTACATGGGACATTCCCATAAATTTATATATAACATGCATATTAAATCAAATTAACTAATTTAACATAGAGTTACTACCATCATATAGACTTAAACATAATTAACAATAAATATCATTGCAATGGAATACATGATAATATTACAAGCATCACAATCATGCATTTTAATTGAAATTAAACACATAATGATACTTATCTATGAAACTGTAGTAACTCCACCAACTATGTGCAGACCTTCCTCGAACCTCCCAGCCTTAGACCGCATTACTTATCACGCTCAGCAGTGGGTCACCCCCGAGCTGGGACTAAGCGCCACCCAAGGTAAGGGAATCCTAGACTAGGCTGAGGTTACAGGAAAAATGCACAAGGATTCTCTCTAGGAGCCTTCTTACGCCCACTACTCACAGACTCTCATTCCCCACATGTTTATTCCACCTGAGAGTATACACCTTCATAAGAACAATCCATCGATGCTTCACCTCCCTCTTTGGGTCTCGGCAACAAGCCAGATTAGGAATTCCGATAGCTCTATAGTTGGTGTTGGAATCTCGCTGGGAGAAAACCACTTCCCAACAGACTCTCTCACCTGGAGAGAGCTATTCATAGGCATGACAACATGCCTCTTCTACCATGGACCTGACAACCCGCTTCTTTAGCACACTCTTCGACTCAAATCCATCCAGGTGAGGAAAACAACAACTGTTCAGCACTCATTCCCATAGGGATGATAGTGGCAACAACAGATGGGCATGGCACTGCAGATGGCAATATCCCACGCTAAAACACGGCATGACTAAGGGGATTACCCAGGTGTCGGGTTCCTCAGAAGACACAGAAAGACTCATGGATTATCGGTTTCAGGATGTGTGAATATGCAAAGGTTGAACAGGTTAGACGGTGGATCAGTCCACAGGTTTTTCCCACTAGTTTTCAAGGTGTGCGACCAGAGAATAAAATGCAGAGGTCGATTCTCCTAGTTTCAGATTCTAACTGTGGATAGAAGAATGGACAGGACGAACCGCTAAATCAGATAGAGGATGGAAAAATGACTCATGGGTTACTCATTCTAGGTTTCCTGGTGGATGTCCTCATTCACGGTTAGAAAGTGGTTGCATAATCGCCAGACTCCACAGAACGAACACCCAACATGGCTCAACACATCAGCTTTTAATGCATATGCCCAGGTCAACACTTGTCTTCCTAGAGTTGCATACACTACATTTTCATATGTTCCCCTTTCCCAGGAACTTAGGACAATAGTCATCAATTGTCCACCTTAGCCTTTAGGAAATAATAATAAATTATTATCCCCTTTAGAGGAAATCCCCCTAGCTTAGCCCCTAGTCCCACACACTTAGCCTCCTCCCTTACCCAACCTTGTGGAAGATTATTCCCCCATCACTCTTTCTTCATGGTCGGTATGCACGCAGCGATGTTTATATTTTATTAATGATATGCATAATTACATATATAAAATCAGGCTCCTATCATTTAACACCTAGGCTCTCCGACCTAATAAACACATAATCCCACCAACGTATATACACTTGGCTCACCAGCCTATAAACATAATTACAATTCATAATTATAACAGGGACTCGTCCTTGGGGATACTACAATCCCCTCCTCTTATTTTTTCACTGCCCTCAATGCAACTCTTTACACAGCATCAACAAGATTTCCAAAATATTCAAAAAGATGTGAGTATTCTTCTCGCATAGCATCCTCATGCTCCCATGTCACGTTCTCAGGACCGTACCAGGTCCACTGGACCTTTACAATCCCTATGGATCGATTCTAGAGTTGTTTTCTCTTCGGGTCCAATATGCACACAGGATGCACTTTCAAGACTCCTTCTTTCTCTACTTGAATCACATCCGAATCAATAACATGATTAGCATCAGGTATATATTTATTAAGAAATGAAACATGAAACACATTATGTACATTCATGGATGTAGGTAACGCAAGCATATATGCAATGCATATATATGTATATGCAGGCAATTTTAATAACATTATAACTTGTATACAAAATACACAACATACAATAAATAGAGAATTGTACTTATCTTTTGATTTGAGAAGACCTTCCACCCCTGAGCAGGGCTATGAATCCATCAAGGAAATGGATTCCCAATATATCCACAATCCACAATCCATATCCACATGGCCTAGGCCAAGGTACCAAACCTCAACATCACTCCAACCAACGGTCTCTCATTCCCCACATGCATGTCCCACCCCATGAGTGTACACCTTCACTGTCACACAGACCATCGGTTTCTACACCTCCCTTTCCTTGGGCTTCAACAACAGGCTGTCTTAGGAAGTCTCAGAGCATTGTGACACCCAGATTTCCAACTGCCATCAAAGGTTTCCAATCAACATCTTCCCCGAGCTAGTCTTTGTAGTCAACATTCTAACTTTAATCAGCATCATCTCATCTGCATCACCCACATACAGTTATCATGAGAAACATAAAAGAATTCATTTAGGAACTCCAACTTAGTTCAAAAAGGAATTCAACTTTTTCCCCAAAACAAGAAATTCCATTTCATAATTCATCTTGGTTGTTGCCATATTATGAATGCAGCCATCCTTGTGGTTTTCCACAGGCACTAAACTGCATACCATTTTTCCTGTAATGCTTCCTCTTGCATACAACCAAAAAATTGTCAGTATTTGTTGTACATCATAATTCAGTATGTACAACACCTTATGAAATGATCTTAGAATTGCCTGCACCTAGTAAGTCAATCACAATTACCAAACAAATTAACCAAATATAATGACTCATCATTCTATGCATATGCATGTTCATAATTAATAACAGTAAGTTTATTATTTCAATTTTCTAAACATAAAATTTTATGTAGTCTATATTTCTGTGACTACCTGGCTTGCAACTTTCCTATTGCAATGTTTAACAGTTCCTGAAATGTTCTCAACTTCATGAGTTAGCAACATTTCAGCCATTAGTATAATTATTTCCATGCAATAATATATATGCATGTACTTACAAACACATTCAATCAATGCATTTAGTATACAATTCTATCACTTACTATGCATGAGTACAATTCTCAATGCATAATTAATCAGCACACCTTGCATTGAATTACATAATTCTCTTTATCTCAGTCACGTATCTCACCATCCATGAGTTGGAATTATGGCTAATGAGTTGACACATTCTCCAGACACTTCCTATTGTCTTCCCAATTAATTGGATGCCTTCCTTTTCAACCTAAACACTACACCAAGAATATAATTATGTGGTTTTCATTAGTGTTAGCAAAAAGGTTGCAGCCCAAGTTTTATTTAAAATTAGGAAGCTTTTAGTACCTGTGTGGCTCATGACCTTTTCATATCTATACCTTGCCATTCCCAACCAGGTCCTAGTCTCATACATGACTAGATTATTGGCATTTATCCCTATAACCAATTCTTATCTTTAATTCTTTGGTTATTACCCCATAACCAAATTAATGTGACATTCTACTATGTCAATGTGTGCATTCAGAAGCTAAAAAGATTTGAATTAATACAAGCCTCCAGCCTTTACCACATCCAAAGGTATGCATTCAATAATATAATCATGTGATTTTATAAAATAACTCTGGCTGGGGAAATTCTTACCTATATTTCCTTTCAGCAATTATGCAAAAAGAGTAATGCAAACTCATACTTGCATGATTTCCATTAATAAATTTTATACTCCCTAAAATTCTGATGGAAGTAGAAGCTTTCATGCTTATTTTATCAAACCTATAACCAACACTTCATCTTTTTGTTGCTTCTCTCCTTATGTAGCAACATCATCAACAACACTTGCAAACATGCAAGCATTCGTTCCTCTGGCTGACCCAACAAGCCATAACATACTTGCTTCCACAGAAATTGCAGCAACTTCTTTCCCGTGTGAAAATTTTCCTTGTTGATCCCAAAAGTCTTCAATTCTTCCTGGATTCTTGAGTCTTCTTGTGCTCTCATTGTAGTCACTGTACATGACTATTTTTTCCCTGAGCACTTTCGACGCAATGCCCCTACTTCAACGGGCTCTGTTGACCTCCCCTTCAAAGGATCTTTCAATCTTTTGAGTCGAATTGACTCTTCGGGCTCGTGATTGAACCCAAAACAATTATACACTGGTCCTGCTTTCTCCTATGTGCAGGTCCTGAAAGACCCACGGGCTTATTCCTACGCGCTTCCAAAACTCCATGTTTCAAGTGCTATCCCCTTTTTCATTATCCCTTTCCTTCATAAGACTATGGGATATGACCTCACGTAAGTGTGTGATTGTGGGCGCGGTAAAGAGTGGTTTTAGACCAACCCACTTTTCTCCCTGCAATTCACCTCTAGTTGCCACGTATCACTTTGTTAAAATTGTGGTATAAATTGCCGCCCGCTCTCATATTTTTAACATCCGAGCAAGTTTTGGCCCCACAATTATTCCTGACCATCGATCTCTCACTTTTGGTGTTGATCCGTGATCAACGGCTGCTAGCTATCATTTACCTTCATCTGGCCAACTATCCAATCAATGACCTTTTCTCCTTTCACGCATGATCTTAGATCTTTGAGATCTGTCGACACATAACTCCCTTCCAAAACAACGACTACAATTGGTTTTGGGTGTCAGACCCTTGGGAGTTTCAACTCTCAACTATCTTCTTTTCCCCTATGGAAATATTCTGGAGTGGAAGATCTAATGACACCTGTCCTTAACAATCAGACAGTTCTGAAGAACTCCAGCTCTTTTCGACCAAGACCAGATCAACGGTCCTTCGAGCTCCTCCTCGATCAATGATCGAGATCTCCTAGGACTTCGGTGCTTTCATCCTCTACTTTCCTCCAGAGTGCTTCGTACCCGGACTTCCAGATCTGGCACCACGCATCCACTTTTAGGTCAACATCCAAGATTTACTTCAACTGATTCTCCTCCTCCTTGTCCACAAACTTCTGAACTTGTGGATCTTATGCCACATGTCCTCCTTGATGATGGACGATCCCAAATCACTTTGGAACTTCAAGAATTTGACAAGTCCACTTCTCCTACGCACACTAGGGTTAAGTCTCATGCGCTTACCTCTAGATCCAATGGTTGTTGTTCCTTCATGCTCAGACCTAACGGATGGGATCCATTCCTCTCCTCTGCGCTTCCTTTGTTCTGTTGGATGTTGATCTAACGGTCCAGGATCCTCCCCACAACCGATTTGATGGTTGTTGTAGCTCCTCCTCCTGATCTTTTGACTTCTTCCACCTTGGAATATTTGTCAGTGTTCAAAGGCTTCGGCCTTTGACCTTTCTCCTACAAGTATGCCTCTTGGATCTTGTCTTCTCTCTCGTAAGCGTTATCTCTTCTGAGATTTAGGAATTAGAATGAGTCTGTCCCCCACCCACTCCTTGCATTAACTCTTTTGAGATTTTTTATTTACTCAGTCTCCTAAGGGTATCGACCCTTATGTTTCCTTTCAAAGGAAAACTTTGTGCCCTCCTAGCAACCTTCTTCTCAAAGCACACCTTGCCGAGTGTTTTCTAGAGAGTGTTCAATAGCTCTATGAGTATCTTCCTCTGATACTCTTCTCCCTAAACTCGATACAGATTTCTCTTTGTGCACACTTGCACTCGCTCTATGCCCACCTTGCAGAGCCCTACAAAGTTCTCAGTGACTCTTTCTCTCTCTCAACTCAACACAGAGTTCTTCATGTGCACTCCTTGCACCGCTACTGATGAAGGCTCAACGGTATCTCTCCTGAGCTTCTTTGAGGTTAACTTACTTTTTTCAATGCACTCCTTGCAGATAATGTGCACTTCTTTCACTTGAAAACTCAAAGAAGAGAAACAAATGAAACTTATTCAATGCTTCACCAGTTTATGCATTCAGACCAATCTTATATAAGAAAATGTTCTGATTTTGTTTTCTTTCCAAGCTCTTCTCTGCTCTGTAATCATTTTCGGGCACTATATCCTTTATCGCAATCCCCAATCCATGTGATCATGGGCCATGACCAAGCACTATATCACTAGGTTCTTACTCAGGCCTTCGGCCTTCGGCTTCGAAAGATTTCAAGGCACCACACAACAATATCTTGAAATTGAAGATTACCAAACTCGCGAAGTAGGGTGGATCAACCATCCACATCTACTCATCATCTAACGACTAACACTTACTATGGAACCTCAGGCATCTGAGTTCCATAACTTCGAAGCTTCGGGACTTCAGAGGATTTTACATCCGCGCATTTGAACTGTTAATCTTTGAACATTCCCAATCACCTTTGGTGACGTCATTGTGTAACATCACTTAACGTTTTCCAATTGTGGGGGCATGCAATGCTGGTTTGGAGTAACCCGCATTTCATACCGTAATTCTTCTGACGCTAACACGTAACAACTCAGTGAAATTGCGGTTTGGATTGCGGGACTGCCTCGGATAATTGAATTTCGTTAAACTTGGGTCCCCGCAATGCCTTTTGGCCGTTGATCTTGATGTGTCGTGATCAATGCCATTGTGGGTCCCCCGACCTTTAACTATGTTACGTAACCTCGGGCACCACTAATCCTGCTCATACAGGATGCCATGTGGTGGAATGCTAGTGGTTGACTCGTGGCCTAATCATATGGGTGTCACACATCACGTTCCATATAGCATTTCAAACTTCCACGGGTTCAAAACCCACTGACACGTGGCACACATCCCATGTCTCCACGTCACCTCTAGGTGACGTCATCATGACTCACCACTTCAACTCTTCGGGCTTCAAAACTTTAGACTTCTCTCTTATTTTTCATCAACTTGACTAAAGTCGCGAAGTCCGAAGGGCTTCTAGGTTAACTCTTCTGCACCTTCCTGAGATCTGACAGTCGTAAGGGATTTCCCTTCCTTCCAAATAGATCCTACGACAAAGAACAGACTCTGTTACTTTGTGGATTTCCAAAGGAATTCATGGTAACTACCTTGTAACATTACCAGATCTGACGGTCATGAAGGATTCTCATTATCCCGAATAGATCCTAAGGTCCACATTACTCTACGGCCCAAAACCACTTATGTCATGGTTTTACAACACTGTTACTCCTCCTAAGATTCGTAACACGGCCAAGGTAACCTCTTGGCACTCAGGAACGTTCTGAGGTTCGAAATTGGTCCTCTAGACACAATTTATTCTTGAAATATTGGGTCCAATGACCACTTATCCAACCCATTCAGGCTCAATGTTTGAAACCATGGGTCTGAACTTGAATTTTGTCTACTTCAACAATAATTCTTTCCAAAAATTTTGCTTCATTTTCCACTAACATGGCCCATCCAACCTCAGTGTTGAAAACCTTGTCTTTGATACCAATTTTTAACGTCCCCAACAACCAACAAGTCGAGCAATGTTACCAACACAACCTTAACTTAGCCTTTAAATCTTTGATACCAATTTGTAACTTCCCCATCCATCAACCCCACTGTCGGGAAATGCTACTACGTGGAACATTCCCATAAATTTATATATAACATGCATATTAAATCAAATTAATTCATTTAACATAGAGTTACTACCATCATACATACTTAAATAGAATTAACAATAAATATCATTGCAACGGAATACATGATAATATTACAAGCATCACATACATGCATTTTAATTGAAATTAAACACATAATGATACTTATCTTTGAAACTGTAGTAACTCCACCAACTACGTGCATACCTTCCATGAACCTCCCAGCCTTAGACCACACTGCTCGTCATGCTCAACAGTGGGTCACCCTCAAGCTGGGACTAAGCTCCACCCAAGGCAAGGGAATCCTAGACTAGGTTGAGTTTACAGGAAAACTACACAGTGCACCGGAAGGATTCTCTCCAGGAGCCTTCTTACGCCCACTACTCATGGACTGTCGTTCCCCACATGTCTGTTCCACCCAGGATTATACACCTTTACAAGCACATTCCATCGGTGTTTCACCTCCCTCTCTAGGTCTCGGCAACAGGCCAGATCAAGAATTCTCAGATATTCATAGCTGATGCTAAACTCTCTCTGGGAGAAAACCACTACCCAGCAGACTCTCTCACCTAGAGAAAGATGCTCACAGGCCTAACAAACTGCCTCTTCTACCACAATCCTCTTCTACCACAAGCCTGACAACCTGCTTCTTTAGCACACTCCTTGACTCATCTCCATCTAGGTGAGGACAACAACAATGGTTCAGCACTCATTCCCACAGGGATGACAATGGCAACATCAGATGAGCATGGCACCACAGGCAGAATCATCCCACGCTAAAACATGGCATGGCTAAGGCGATTACCCAGGTGTCGGGTTCCTCAGAAGACACATAACAGCTCATGGATTACCGGTTTCAGGATGTGTGACTATGCAAAGGTCGAACAGTTTAGACAGCGGATCAGTCCACGCGTTTTTCCCACTGATTTTCAAGGTGCGTGACCAGAGAACAAAACGCAGAGGTCGATTCTCCTAGTTCTGGGTTTTGACTATGGATAGAAGAATGGACAGGACGAATTGCTAACTCAGGCAGAGGATGGCATAATGACTCACGGGTTACTCGTTCCAGGGTTCCTGGTGGATGTCCCCGTACATGGTTAGACATTGGTTGGAGAATCGCCAGACTCCACAGAAAGAACACCCAACACAGCTCAAATCATCATCTTTTAATGCATATGCTCAGGTCAACACTTTTCTTCCTGGAGCTGCATGCACTACATCTTCATTTGTTCCCCTTTCCCGAGAAATTAGGACGACACTCATCAATTGTCCACCATAGCCTTTAGGAAATAATAATAAATTATTATCCCCTTTAGAGGCAAGCCCCCCAGCTTAGCCCCTAGGCCCACACACTTAGCCTCCTCCCTTACCCAACCTTGTGGAAGCTTAGTCCCCCATCACTCTTTCTTAGTGGTCGGTCTGCATGCAGTGATGTTTATATTTTATTAATGATTTGCAATTACATATACAAAATCAGGCTCCTGGCCTTTAACACCTAGGCTCTCCAACCTAATAAATACATAATCCCACAAGATTATATACACTTGGCTCATCGGCCTATAAACATAATTACAATTCATAATTACAGCAGGGACTTGTCCTTTGGGATACTACATTAACTAACATAAATATGACATGGTGGATATAATGAAACTAGTCGTTAGATGACCCTAGATTAGTTATCAAAAATGATTGTGTTATCAGGTTAAGTCATGTTTGATTCATGTTATGAGGTCAAGGCATGGGATTCCATGCATGGTTATGTCAATGTAACATGTGATTAAGAAAGTGATGACACGTTTTTTTATATATGAGATTTTGATATGATAGAAGGACATGCAATGAGTAGACATGGGTAATAACTTTAATAATTCATTATGTAACAATTATCTAATAACTTGATGACTAAACATGGAATGAAAAAGTTATAATATAAATGGTAAGTCACAAGGGGATTTCTACATTGTATCCCTCTATCATACACGGGCTTCGAAATTGGAGACCATAAGTGCTTTGAATAGATTCTAAGAGAAAAAATGGAATTATAAGCTTCTCATCATAATGGAAAAAGATGGTTTTTTTATCATTAATATCATAATCATCATTCATAAACATCAAATAAACAAACACCGCAATCCATAAAAACGTGCCATGAATATTTATATATAACAACAACAAGTGCCCAATCATGGAAAAGTGGCATATGGTGCCCTAGATAAAAAAATGGAACTCATTGGTCACTCAATGACCATTTCGACCCTTTCAAATATCAAGTGCATCTCGGAACTTGATATTTCTTCCTTTTCTTGAAGCGGCACCTTGAGTGGTTTTGCACCTAGGAGTGGTTTGTTGCTATAGAGACTGGACAAAGAAACATCAATCTTATAAGTTTTTTTTCCACAATGAATTAATAGACTTACAAAATGATACTTTATAATTCAATCTAAGAAAAATTATCAATTGCGAGGGTGTTACCCTCCTCCTCGACCCTAATCTCTTAGCAATTCCACCCTACAACAGTTACAAGGATCAAAGAATGAAATTTAAACAAAAATGAATAAAATCAATCTCATTCTTGATACATAAAAATTCATCAAAAAATGATCTCACTGTGAATAAACTCATGCAACAATGGAGAGTTTCTAGTAGGTGGAGCACTCGACTATACAACTTGCTCTGAAGAAACATCTTCTCTGGTAACCTCGGTGGATTGCATAGTTTGGTTTTCAATAGAGACGATTGGTGGGTCGCATATAGGTGTAACCACTATGGATGCACTATATGGAAAAGGTTGTGGGGGTGGTTCGTGTACAGATGCATCCACTCAGGGATGGATGCGATGGAAAAGGTGGTGGGGCTGGGTGGCATACATGTTAAACCACCATGGATTGATGGGATGGGAAATATGGTGGGGGTGGGTAGTGATAAACCCCCATGGTTTGTACGAGGGATGATAAAAACCTTGGGTTGGAAATAGGTATCCCA
This sequence comes from Picea engelmannii, assembly GCA_009831015.1. Taxonomy (NCBI): domain Eukaryota; kingdom Viridiplantae; phylum Streptophyta; class Pinopsida; order Pinales; family Pinaceae; genus Picea; species Picea engelmannii. Next base: position 515,815 of record ML795844.1, read on the forward strand.
AGAACCAATGAGAGGTGGCCAAGGACTAGACTATCCCAGTAGCTAGGGAAGAATGTTGGTAGTGGTGGTGGTACAGGAAACCTAGCACAAGTTGAAGCAACATATTTATAATATTTTTATTAATACAAAAATGTAAAATTCAACCAAAATAATATAAAAAAATGCACATTTAAACAATATTTAACTCAACCTATGATACATATGAAAGGGGTGACTTGTCCATCCTAGGTGGACATGGTTCATCATCGTATGGTACCACAACTTGGAGAAACACAAAAACATTATATTTGAAAATTCCATAGAATAAGAAAATCATTGTAGTGAAATTATCAAAGGTGACACATACATGTGTATGAGGTACACCAAATGCACAAGATGCCTCTATTGTCTCATTAGTGGTGAAAACTGACACTAATGCATCTATCAACATGGAGGGTATGATATCAGAGTGTAATAAATGAAAACATCATATAATAAGATATGGAAACACACACACACACACACATATAATCAATGAGGAATACATAGATGGTCAAGCTACTATCCTCCTACATGAAACTCTCATGTCTATTGGCCTCCATTGGCCCATAACACATATGCCCGCAACTTGAGCATCTATGAGGGTCACATGAATGCATAATATACCCATGTTCCCTCTCCTAGTTGCACTCTATTCTAGGGATTGAAGTTCCATCCCCTCTCTGAGTGTCACAGGAAGGTTCCTCCCACTAAGATAATGCCACAAAACTATCGTGTTGGACCAAGCTTTGATTCAAAGTTGATAACGATAATTGTGTTTGGGTGATGCCTTCCATGAAAAGAGAATATTGAGTAGGGGGATTAGGCCTTCACCTAAGAGGATGAGGACCTAGCACTGGGTCATGCCTATCATTTTCTCTATCATGTGTGGATCCATGACCCACCCCTTGGAATTCACCAACGTCAAAGTAGTTGACATGGTGACCCCAAATAAACTTTTCCCATAATTTCCTAAGGAAATATAGAGGCACCTCACTATTATTATAGGGAGGTTTTTCAAACACCATAAACCACTTATCCATCTAATTATCCTTAAATTGTTGGTGGATGCACTAATCCATACAAATTCATCTCTTTGTGACTATTGTATGTAGCCCGATTATAGAATCAATGAATAGTGACATTAATTCGTGTTTTCTAATGTTCAAGTCTCTCACTTAGATTTTTTCTATGCTAGTCCTACAATATTCAAACATCTCAATCTTGTAATCAATAATATTGATTAATTTCCCTTGGGCGCTTAAATTGGATGCAAAAATGGTGTCCAAGGAAGTAGCTAATGACAATCGGGTGGGATCTATAGTACTCCATAAGTCTTCAACAATAGATATAAGACAACTCCACCCTTCATCAATTTTTGTGTTTACATTTGTTGGTTGTGGGTTGGGGTTTGGTGTGTCTTCATGTGGTTGTGTCGGGTTTTATTTTCTCCAGATTCTATGCTAATTATTATGTTGAAATTTAATAACAAAATTTATATAAATTAGGTTTGTTTTTAAAATTAACATAGAAAATTATTAAAAACATGAAATTAAATAGTTTAGGAAATTAAAAAACACAAAATTGCATGTGAATAAATACCAGGAATACCTCAAAGACAATGTCAGGATTGTGTGGACACCTTGTCAACAAATCACAGGGCTTCAATTCACTCAATGACTTCTCAAACACATGGTGTGGTCGGTTGAATGGGTAAATAAATGGGTTGTGGACCGTTTTAATTGAGCCCAACAAGAACATGTGTGTGTTCCTAGAGCATGTGCCCTTTCATGATCCGATGTGGCATTTTGAACGCATGCACGTTTATGTCGAGGGGCCAATGTGGCATCTTGGGTTGCGGTTAGGGGTTTGTCAAGTCTCTCACATCAAGAATACGTGTCCACATTCATGTTTACCTCGTTTCCACTTTTTTGTCCATTAACTCAATGTGAGTGCCCAACACAAAACTACAGAGAATGCAGTGAAACCCAACTATTATTAATGAATAAAATAGTATAATATTGTAGAACTCAAACTAGCTAGAATGGTGGTAGCCTATCTTTAAATAAAAAGAGGTGTCGACTATGCTTATTCACAAAACATTGATTACAAAGAGGTTGAAAATATATTTTTATCATGAAGACTAAAAAACAAAGAGGTAAAAACACCAAATATCAAAACCCTAACCCTGGAAGATGAAACACCAAAAGTATAGTGGGACTTGAGGTGGTTAGTTGATACATCAACTTCCGATGGGCACAAAATTTGCATTAAATATATATTTTGGGTGCATGATAGCTCATTGGAAAGAACAATCTAAGGATTACAACTTTTTTGGGGGGCTAGGGTATGTTATGTTAACCCCTAGTCCCCTAAATGTCCAAAAAATATCATTTAGTGATCTAGATTTTATGAGAAAAACGAAAATGAATATAGATTATTAATATTTTTTACATAGAGACACAAGAATAACAGAGATATAATAGCAGGGATACAGTAAAATTGGTTTCTATTCAATAAGAAAATATGTTGAAACTATAAAATGCAGCGGAAAACAAGCTTGCTAGAATGGTGGTGGCTTATCTCTAAGAAGAGATGTGATGGCTACACTCATTCGCAAGAACATGGTTACAATACGACTCTCCAAGAATTTTCACAATAAACAAGAATTCCAAAACCCTAGACATACAAAAACCTAACCCTAGGAGATGAAGTGCCAAAAGTCATGTGGGCCCCATTGGGGTAAGCTAGTACATCAATTTCCTGTGGTCGTAACTTTTGCATACGATCTTCGTTTTAGGCGCACGATAGCCCGTTGGAAAGGTCTATCCAAGGAATACACATGTTTTCATAAAAATATGACTCTGACTATATTCTAAATGTGGTGAGCCCTAGAATCGTTGTTTAGGGCCTCAAAACAGCCCCGAAAGGCAGGGACCCGAAAACTAGGAAAAAACTGTCAAACTGGAAAACTGCCAGAATGAACCAGTTGGAATAGGTGGGAGGCCACCGAAATCCATATAGATCAATCCTCCCCCCTTAGGAATCAATGGTCTCCATTGCATTGAGTTCCCCCATCAGATGAGGAAATTTATGTTGAATTTGGCTCCGGGTGAGCCACTTGCCTTGGTGCAGGAGTTGCCCTGCTTTGATAACTTGATAAAATTGGATCCTTTCTTGGTGAGTGCCATTGACCTATGTGTCCACAATTTGATAATTGGATGCATGTTGCATGCAGTCGGGGTTGAGCTCTATTGTTTTCAATTGTTCTGCTATCTCTAACGTGTCCAACAATGGTGGGAAGTATGGTTGAAGGAGATCCATGTTGAATATTGGGTGCAGGAGAAGGAAAGGAGGAATGTTGAGCTCAAAATCATTGTCACCCATAGTCTTGGTGATGGTGCAAGTTCCATAACGGAGTGGGCAGAGCTTCTGATGGGGCCCTGTAAGGTGTTCTTTCTGCAAGTGTAACCACACTTTGTATCCCACCTGAAACATATGTGGCACTCGGTGTTGATCATGACACTGCTTGTACTTGGCATTGGACTTCTGTAGAATATCCTGAACCTGTTTGAGGATGTGTTGGATCCACTCAATGAACCGGGAGGCTTTGTCATCTTCAGTTGGAGAAGGTTATGAATCGGTCAGGGTGGTCACAAGAGGTAGTGCAATATCCATGGGACCCAATGGTTGGAATCCCAACCCAACCTGAAAGGGGATGTGGTCAGTTCAACTATGTATGGCTCTGTTGTAGTTATGTTGAACATAGGGAAGAATCTCATCCCATGTTCGGGGGTGCTTGGAATTGTACATTTGCAGGATATGCATTATCATCTTATTGACGACCTCAATTTGGCCATTTGGCTAGGGGTGAAGTCAGTGGACTTGGTGAGCTTGGTGTCTAGTAGTGACCAGAGGCTCGACCAGAATGTGTTGAGGAACCGACTATCCCGATCTGAGACAACATTTTGTGGGATTCCAAAATGTACCCAGACTCATTCAAAGAAGAGCTTGGTAGTGGCCTCTACTATGACACTCTTCTTCCAGGCAGCTAGGATCACCATCTTGGAAAAACGATCAAGAACCACAAAGCCATAGTCATTTCCCCTCTTGGTGGATGGAAGGCCCAACATGTAGTCCATTGAGATGGATTCTCATGGATTTTCAGGAATATGTAGGGGGGTGTACATGCCCTATTTCTTAGTGGTCGGTTTGGAAATAGCTCAGGCAGTGCAGGACCTAATATATTTGTTGACATCTTGTCAAAGTTTCGGCTAGTAGAAATGTTTCTACAACACTACCACTATCTTTTCAAAGCCAAAGTGTCCTTCCACCCAACTGTAGTGGGATTCCAAAATCATATTTTCTCGCTCACTTGATGGAACGTTGAGATGGCCCAATCGACACAATAGCTCATCCTGAATATGGAAATTAGTGACAAATGAGTTTGCACCCAACATTTGGTATGTGGTGGCGAAGTCAGGGTCTGTCTCATAGAGGTTGGGCCATCCGGAGGTATCGTGGCTGTAAGAGTCTAGCATCATGGTGAGTGTCGCGACTGGAGGTCAGCTGAGGCAATCAACGACTCGGTTGGTACTACATGTTTTATACTTGATGTTGAGGTGGAACTGTTGAAAGTATGTGGACCACTTCTTATGCCAGTCATTCTACAATTTTCCTTGTGTCTGCATGAACTGCACTGGTTTATGATCCGTGTGGATGACTGTCTCCTTCCCGAGAATGTAATGTCTCCACTGGAGGAAGGCTTTCACAATGGAGTACATTTATTTGTCGTAAGTATGGTACTTATGGAAAACATTTGATAGTGTCTCATTATGATAGGCCACGGTGTGGTCATGCTGAGTGAGAACTACGCCCACAGCATAGTCTAAAGCATCTGTCTCAATCTCAAAGGGATGTTGCAGGTCTGGTAATGAAAGTACTGGGGATGAGCACAAGCGTTTCTTTAAATCATTGAACACTTGTTGTTGGGACAAGCCCCACAAATTTTTTTCCTTGCCACCACCCTCAGTTACTTGGCTTAGGGCCCATGCAATATGGGATAATCCCAACATGAACCTACGATAGAAATTTGCAAGGCCTAAGAAGAACCGAAGCTCAATGATTTTGGTTGGGGCTGGCCAGTCACGAATGACCTAGATCTTGGTTGGATCCACGATGTATCCTAGGTACTGGACCTTGTCTATGCTGAAGGATCATTTTTCCAAGTTGACATATAGCTTGTGCTTCTACAGGGTGTGAAAAACCTACTGAATATGTTGCAAGTGTTCTGCCCAAGTCTTTTTGTATATGAGGATGTCATCCAGATACACCACTACAAAATTATTGGTGAAAGGTCGCAGGATATCGTCCATCATCCTCATGAAATTTGTTGGAGCATTTGTCAAACCAAAGGGCATGACTAGCCATTCAAAAAGACATTATTTTGACTTGAAGGCAGTCTTCCATAAATCTGTCTGTTCTATGGGGACCTGGTGGTAGCAGGACTTCAGATCAATCTTACTGAAGTATTTGGCCCCCTTGAGTTGATCAAGGAGGTCATCTATTTTGGGAATCGGGTACCGATTCCTGACTTTGATTTTATTTAGGGCCTGGGAATCAATACAGAGTCGCCAGGTCCTGTCTTTCTTCTGCACCAACACAATTAGGCTCCCACAAGGCGATGAGTTGGGAAGGATGTGCCCCTTGTGGAGAAGTTATTTGATTTGTCGCTTGATCTCCTCATTCTCTAACAGAGAGCGACGGTATACTGGCCCATTGGGCAGCGGTGCGTTGGGGCTCAGATCGATGGGATGATTGACCTGATAATGCAGAGGTACCCCAATAGGTGAGGAGAAATTATCTTTGTATTCTTCCACAACCTTGTCCACTTGCTTCTGTTGTGTGGAGAGGTTGGTCACAAAGGCCCTGGATGTGGCTGCAATCTTTCGCTCACTCTGAGAGAGAATCATGAAGAAGACAAACTTGTCGGTCTGAGATATGACCTTCTTGCATTGCTTGGCGGAGATCAAGGAAATAACACTAGGTGGGACTGCCTTGGGTATCCTATATATTTTTTGTTCAAAATAATAATAACACTGTGAGGCCTAAACTCATACACAACATGGCGTTTCCATAAATAAGGTTGGCCCAAAAGAACATTACAAATTTCGAGAGGAAAAACATCACACAATACCTCGTCTTTGAAGAGCTTGATGTCATACGACATGAGACACTGTTGGATGACGCGAAGATCGCTTCCTTGGCGAAGCCATCCAATGTTGTAGGGCTACGAGTGCGATGTTGTCGACAGGGCTAGCTGCTTTATGAACTCTTCTAAGATGAGGTTCTTTTGGTTACCTTTATCAATGATAAAGTGCAATGGGGTGCCTTTTACCCACATATGTGAATGAAAGAGGCATTCGCCTTCTTCTGGCTTGCCTGGTTCACTGGGCTGGACCTTAGTGGTAGCAACAATTGCACTAAATTCTACGTCAATGATCCATTTCCCCCTTTCTGGTTCTGACTTAGGCTCATAAACTGCATCTGATTCAGAGGATTTCACCTCAGCCACCAACGATTGCTTGGAGAGACAATCAACAATGTTATGCCAGGGGATCTTATGGAATTCACACGACTCCCTAATATCTTTCTTTGTCTTTCTGGTGTCTTTCTTTTCTTGCGGCTTAGACTGGTTGTCCTAAGAATGTCCATATTTGTTTTGTTCTTTGTTCTGTAGGTTGGGGATTCCCTTTACTTGCTTCTGATGTGAGGGGTTCCCAGGCCCAAATTGTTGCGTCTTTTGTTTAATCTTTTTCTCGATTTTGACAACATATCGATAGGCCACGTCCAAGGACGAGATGTCCAAAAACTCCATTCTGGCCTGGATGTATCTATGCAGACCATCACAATACTTGGGCACCAGATGTCGCTCAGAATATTTAATACTCATCTTGGTGTGCAAGGTGTGGACGATATTTGTGAACTCTGGCACTACTTGGTCTCTTTCTTGCTGCAATGTGGTCCATTTTGTATACAGGTCGTCATAACTTCCAACAAGGTAATATTGTTCCTTTATACCGTCCTTGAAGGACTCCCAGGTGACTGTGACTATAAATAATGAGGATTCCTCTGTTTCCTTTTGCTCACATAAAGTCTCACACCAATCTTTGACATGGGAGATGACTTTCAGGAGCGCAAACATAATCTTTCTTTTGTTCGAAAAGTTATGGACAGAAAAATACCCTTCTAGCAGATTTAACCATTTGTCTACAACATCTACTTCTATCTGACCTTCAAATATGAGAATATCAAAGTTGATTTGTGCCTTGAAGGGGGTGGCGCCTCCGTTTGAGGAAGATGCGTCATCTATTCGTAGCCACCAAAGGATTTGCGCAAAACTATCCATCATTTGGTTCATTTGTTGCGTGAGGGCTTCCTCGAGCAACATTTTGAAATGATCTCATGTCCTGTCATCTTTATTTTCTCCCGCCATGAGAGGTCTCTTGGGCATGCAAGATCTTTTGTCCTCAAGAGAAACAAGCTCGAGACCCAATTCTTTGTACCCTGACCTCGTCAAGGACATGCATTAAGAACGACAAGGAGAAGACTGCTCTGATACCACTGATCCGGATTTTATGAGCAGAACGAAAATTAATACAAATTATTATTATTCTTAACACAGAGACACAAGAATAAGATACAATAACATGGATATAGTAAAACTAGTTTCTATTCAATAAGAAAATATGTTGAAACTATAAAATGTAGCGGAAAACAAGCTTGCTAGAATGGTGGCGGCTTATCTCTGAGAAGAGATGTGATGGTTGCATTCATTCGCAAGAAGATGGTTACAATGAGGCTCTCCAAGCCTTTTTACAATAAATAGGAATGCTAAAACCCTAGACATCCAAAAACATAACCCTAGGAGATGAAGCGCCAAAAATCATATGGGCCCCATTGGGGTAAGCTAGTACATCAACTTCTCGGGGTCGTAACTTTTGCATAAGATCTTCGTTTTAGGCGCACGATAGCCCGTTGGAAAGGTCTATTCGATGACTACACATGTTGCCTTCAAACTCTAACTTTATCGACAATCTGACTGTGGAAATCCCTAAAAACGTTGTTTAGGGCCTCAAAATGGCCCTGAAGTCAGGGATATGAAAACTAGGAAAAACTGTCAAACTGGAAAACTGCCAAAATGAGCTAGTTGGAATAGGTGAGAGGCCACTGACATCCATCTGGATCATTTAGGGCCTCAAAACGGTCCTGAAAGTTTGGAAACCAAAAAATCATGAAAAAACTACCAAGAAGATAAAGAACCAATGAGTTAGTGGAAGAGGTGGGTAGCCACTGATATCCACTTAGATTAACCTTGAATCTATCAAGCACCAAGAGGGATGAAATCTCTTTTAGGAAAGGTTTTCACCTGGAAATATTTGATCTCTATATACGCTTGATAAATATGACCTTAAAATGGATCTAAAATGGTATTAAATCTATACTTATCAAACTTAAATATGCATTCAATTTTTTCGGATCAAAACTTAAAATGCTTTTAAATTAATATAATCCCTATATACATAAACACCCAACAATGGTTCTAATAAAAATTATTGAATGAATTATTAAACCTATATATAACAAGTGTTGTATGACAACCCAAGTAAAATATGAAAATACAATTAATTTATTAATTTATTGTATTATTAATAATATAAATTTATTAAAAAAAAAAGTTACTAATAATATATGCCTTATGTAATTATTTAAATTTTATAATTATGTCGAATGTATTATTAATAATATAAATTTATTAAAAAAAAAA
>ML795844.1:531778-557221 GCA_009831015.1 Picea engelmannii
ATTGATCACTTGTATAGTAAGTATAATAGCATCAACTTCTAGAGAAGTGCAATGCTTAGTCAATTTAACTCCAATTTCATTAAAGGTAGGTGAAAAATTACAAACTTCCATGTCTGTTTTTTTAACAATATCCAAAGTGCATATTTACTTTGTGAAATTCACAAAAATGTCATTATCCAACCACCATCCAACTTGGATTACAAAGACATAATGTAACAAGGCCAAGTTAGCTATGTCAAAAGTTTGTTTTAAATTGGTTTTCACAATATGAATTATGTAAATGCAATTTCATGTAAGAATCAAATCATCAACATATGGAACAAGGATGATGTGATTGTTCTACAAGCTGTGGTTGAAATCAAATCATCAATATATAGAAACAAGAATGAATAAATTATTATTAACATGTTTGATGTGCAAGTTGTGGTAAGATTGGCATTATGTGTAACCCTTCTCAACAAGGTAGTGATCCAATTTTCATCCATTAACTTGGCTTAGTCCTAAAAAGTCATTCAAATGGTGTTTGAATTTGTTATCATCCAAGATATAAATAATTTTACCTATCACCACATTTGGAATGACACTCTCCCATGTAATTGACGTATATTGAATAACATATAATTATTGAAGAATTATACCAAATTTATGTAAATGAAACACTTTGAAGATAATATTTTAAGTAGTTCAATCATTTTATCAACTAGCATCCCACTATAGGGGCGAATGAAAATTCCTAAATAATTTAAGGATGTTCTCATTTTAATAAAAGGATCAAAATATTGTAGTTAAAGTTATATTTTTAATGATAATTCAACAGTTAATTAAAAAAGAGTCTTAAGAAGAAGAAAAAATAAAGTTTGAATTTATTATTTCATTTTAGAGGCCATGCAAAATATTTTTATTAATACTTTTGGAAAATTCCATTCTCATGGTTAATAATTATTCCATTCCCACTCCTTGTGACTTATATAGTCTTATGATGTCTTTATTATAATGTTGTCGAGTCAACATTCCACCATTTTTCTTTCATGTTATGCAAAAAAAAATGCACTATTTTTTACTCTTCTCATATCAATAAACTTCTTCAAAATACAATATCATGCCTAAATATTGCATTTGTGAATGTCCTTCATAATTATATGCTATATAATACATGTGTTTGTCCTCCATATGTGATGAATTCCTCTTGTTTTTATATAGTGTACCAAAATGTTATGGTATTTGCAAAAAAAAATAAACACAACAATTTCCCTACATAAAACTACTATTTTATCATTTTTCTTACTTTTCTTCACACCACCTTTTCATTACTTTAGTTACTATACACAACACCCTTTTGTTATTTGGACATTTTCATTCAATTACTTTAGTTACTATGCACAACACCCTTTCATTACTTCAACATTTCCATTTATCTGTTTAAAAAATATACTAGTATATTAAATTATACCTTAAAAATCATAACGCATATAATTATACCCTATAATGTAAAAATGAACTGAAAGACTTTATTATTTCCCTTTTTATTATTATTATTATTATTAGAGTCGCTTTTCTCTTTGGTTTATATATAATCCTCAAAATCCACAAAGATAAGAAGGAATCATGGGGTGAGGTGGTGCATTATGCACGATTACCGAAAATCCATCAAAGCATAATTAATTTATTTTTAATTTAGTTTATTACGAAAAGGTGGTTCATAATTTTATTATTCTTTCATAGTTTCAGTCATAGTAAAAGTCACATTAAAAGTTGTGGGAGGAATTTTGAATTTTTTACATTATTTAAAAAAAGCAATTTAATTAGAACAGAGTTCTGTTTTTATGAACACTGAAATTCCAACATAAGTAACAGGAAATAGGGCATTTAATGCTTTTTAAAATTAAACTCGGTTATTTATCTGTAGATGTAAAAACGGTTTAGGTTTCTCATGAAAGATGGTTTTTTGGAAAGATCAGGTTTAGTGAATCTGTTGATTTCACTAATCAAATAAATATAAAAGATATTAAAACTGGAAAGATTTTGTTTAATATATCTACTTCTGTGTTATTACCAAATAAATTTTTAAAAAAATTAGTCGCACCATCCTGTGACAGAGTAAACATCTCCCACTTAGATGGAAAAAAATGTATATATATTGTATTGTATATTTGGGTGAGAAAATGTATATATACTGTCGCAGTTGAGATTCCCTTGAGATTCTATAATTAAATGGAGCTTAAAAATTAATTTTCCATTTTTATAAATATATGTTTTATTTGACGTAGAGTCGTATTTGTAATTTGTTCTCCTTTCACTGTATAATGGTCGATTTTAATTAAAAGTGTAAGTAACATGCACCTCATAGTAATAGATTTTGTAGAATTTCAAAAGCATTAATAATGACTAATATTCATATCTCTGAAAATTTTATAAAAAGGATTTACACAACTCTCTGCTGTTATATTAGTTAAATTCTTTTTTTTTTATTCAAACAATTTTTTTTAATTTAATTTATATATATATATATATATATATATATATATATATATATATATATTAAAAACCAGTTTAGATTTATCTTAAACTTTGATATTGCTTTCTAAAAAATTAAATGAGTTTAGAGCATTACTCTATCACTCATCATGCTCCAACCGACTTTGAGATGAAGCACGACAACCGCGGATATGCATGCATTGAAAGGGAAAGATGAGAGATGCAACGAACCTGGACCTCCTTTCGTCTAGACGCATTGCTTATAGAAATGAATCTTACTTTCAATCATTATATTATATAAATTATCCTTTTCGTGATTTATATTATATAAATTTTATAGAATTATTATATATTCTATAAGGGTGTACGGGAATAGTAAACTAATTCAAAGAAAACAATTTACTCAATGTTGTTAATTAGAAAAGTGATTGGATTAATTAGAAAAGTGATTCAAAGGTGATTAGAAGTAATGTAAAGAAATATGATAGAGATTTGCAGTTTCGAAATATAGAAGTAATTCAAAGGTGATTAGAAGTAATGCAAAAAAATATCATAGAAATTTGTAATTAAAATTTATTATTTAAGAAGTTGATTTATAAAAATTTATATTTGAAATTCATTTAAAGATTGGTTCACTATGTTGATAGTTTCATATTTGTCATTTGGCAAATTAGTCAACTCTTCCACGTTATGAGTGTTGACTTTTCAAATCTTTATATTTTATATTGTTTAATGATATGTGGTAGAGTGTTTCAACTTTGTTAATGATTCTAGATAATTAACATTTTACATCCTTAATGTATTTTTGATTTAGATTATATAAATTTTATAAAATTATACAAATTATAATTGGTTTCATACAGCCATGAAAAATCACGAGAGTAGAATAGATTACAACATATGCTTAATTTTGTTCATATGGCTAACGCCATTTCTTATAGATTTACAAAAGTTTAAATGTATTTTTGGATGGACCAAGTCAAAATCTATTTTAAGTAAAAGTAACTTAAAAAAACTGGGAAATCAATATTATATTATAGAAACAGGATTGCAAAGCTAGAAAGAGATGTTCATTAATACATTATTAATGTAATATTACATTTAGTATTATTATATAATATTTAATACTATATAATGTTTAATAATAATGTATTATTACATTATTATTAAGGTGGTCTAAACTTAATTGGACTGTAGATTTGGTCATCCAATAAGTATGGAGCAAAGTTAATGATTGATTTTTCTTTTTAATGATTGGATGACATTATTTTACAATGTAGATAAGAATGCTTATCTTGGATTGTGTCTTGGAGTGTCAACCCACAATTTTGAATGTATTGCATTAAGAAAGATAGCTGAGGTGCAAAAACCCTAATCTTGAGATGTTATGCCAGGGGAAGAGAACCTAGGTAATGAAGAAAGTGTCTAAATGGTTCTCTTCAGAGTATAATGCAAAGTGTGAGTAGGCAGGTAATTGGTTTGCTGAATAGAATTGTGCCTCACAAAGGGTGATACAAGGAATTTGTGGAATGCATAGTTATATGTGAGAGAGACACCACAGAATGTTGGCTACGACATAAGTTGTGCAGTTCTGAATATCTAGAAAGGCATGAAATTTGGGTGGACATACTGCTCTTTGATATCAAATGATGTAGATTTTCCAAGAGCTTCACATCTAAAATCATAAATATCACAAACCATTGAAAACTTTGAACCTTACAAATACAAACAAGGTCACGTGGCAGCGCAGTCCCAAGGAGATTAGAAAGCAAATAGTGGAAAATGGGGTGGAATTGTAAATGAAATGAAGTGTTGGGTGGAAAATGTATATTAGAGAAATGTTGTGTGCAACATGTATATCAAGGAAGATGGGGCAAAAGCAAATGAGGGTTGGCAGCAGAGCACCATGTATTTTTTGAAAGTATATAGCAAACCTAATTTTTTTGAAAGTATATAAGAAAGTAAAAAAATTGTTTACAGTGAAAGAATAAATTTGGAAATTTAAAATTTAATTGCATTTGTGAACATGGGGTATAAGTAAATGACGGTTGCATTGTTGAGCAAGCAAACCTAATATTTTTTAAAGTATATAATATAATAAAAAATTTGAATAAATTTGGAAATTTAAATGCATTTCGGATATGGACTGGTGAAAGATAAATATATATGATGAGATTAAATTAATAGGAGATAATAAATATAAAAATTCAAATGCATTTGTGAACATGGGGTATAAATAAATGATGGTTGCATTGTTGAGCACCATTTATTTTGAAATATATAAAAAAAGAAAAGTCGGTAACATATAAAAGAGTAAATGCATTTGCCATACATAGTGGTGAAGGATAAGAATAAAAGTTTGTAACACATTAAAAATTAAATGCATTTGTCATATAGAGTGGTGAAAGATAAGAATAGAATCTGTAACATATAAAAATTTAAATCCATTTTTATTTGAAATATGTAAAAAAAAAAAGTTTGTTACATACTACTAGAAATTTTGAAATATACAAAAAAATTAAAGACTATTAGATATAAAACTGAATTTCAATGCATTTGTCATGTAGACTGGGATTGGGGCTCCCGCAGACCATTCGATAAATATGTACAAGAAATAGGATTGTGGAAAGAAGATATAGTGCAATATCTGCAAAAGAAAATAAATGGAAAGGTATAAGTGTTTGCCTATACATATGTATTTAAGAAACTGGAATAACTAGGTTGATAAACAAAGAAGGATGCGATGAGTAAACTTACAGTGAGGGTACATATGATTCCTTTGGCTATTTTCTTGTGGCTATCATTTCATTGATGTTGTCGACGACTGCGGTTTCAAGGATGTCCTCCACGACTGCTGGAATGTTGGCAAGTGCCTGTTGCCTTTCGTCGGCGACCTGTTTCAATTTCCTTTCCAGCCATTCTTCAATGTAGCCTCTCACTGGGGCGACGTTGATCCCATTCCGGATTTTTATGTTGAAAATATCGTTTTCTAATTCTCGAAAGTTGATAGAAAGATTAGAGAGAGCCTGATGAATTTCCTCATTCTGTATTGCATATTTGACTAGCCAATCGTCGATGTGAGCTTGATCAAATTGAAGGATACTGTAAAACTTTTGCAGAGACAAGGTCTTAAACATAGAAACATGTTTATCGAACCCTTGCCTGGTTAAGGGCAAGCAGTTTGAGATTAAGTGGGGTTCTTGGAAGTCGTAGGTTTTCTTGGCTAAGTCTATATTTTCCATCTTTGTGAATAATATTTCTTTCTTCGATATGGATTCTTTACATGACTGAACAATGAGATGCAGGTTCTTTACTTTTTCTTTCCAACATGCATTCAATTGGTCGATGCAGTTTCTGGATGGAAGGTCTTCTTTTCTTTTTGTTTATGTCATATTGTTGACAATCTTGCCAAAAGGGATGACCGTTTTTGTAAAGAATGTTTCTTCATCTTTTAATACGACCTACAAAAACTCGAGCAAGCTTTCTACCCTGGTTCCAAGGGAAGTGATGGTTTGTGATATTTTCCACACCTCGGTAACCAGTTCCACTCTTTTTTTTGTATTGTTCTCCACATATCCTTTACAGGATGTGAGCAGGGTGGAGGATGCTTTTACATTGGGTGTAGGGGTGTCAGGCATGGCTATTGCCAAAGGATCGACAAGCAATGACATAGGAATGAAAGCATCTTTCAATTCCTTGATTCGGTCCCTCAGTCTGGCATTCTCAGTCTCGATGCCTCCAATCAAATTAGGAAGTGCTTCTCCGGTCGCGGTGTGAAGTTGACAGATTTGGGATAGTCGCATGTTCGCAACGTCAACTTCTGAATGAGATTTGTCTTTCTTATTTTTAACATTTTTTTTCTGAATAATCATTTTTTTTGTTTCGGCTATCAAAAACAACGCTCTGGAAGACGAAGGATTCATCTTCGTCCAAATTTTTGGGAACAGATGTGTCCAATGGAAGGCTATGGTGGATGGCGTCTCTGGGTTGATCAAGGAAGCGGATCATGGTATCCAGATCATTGTCAAGTTCCATGTTCTCACTCTAAATCTCCGACTCTTCCGCCTGCGCCACATTTTTTTTTCTCTTCTTCTATACTGGAAGCTTGTGAGAACTATCAATTTTAGAGTGAGGAGGGTCATTATCTCCTCCTCCGTTTGAAGAACACTGGGTTTCTTTGTTGCTATGATGGATCGTTGGAGCATTGCTCCGAGATATTGTAATTTTTGGAGTGGTATTTGCGGATTGAACACTCTTTTCACTGGGGCCTTTCCCCTGTTGTGTGTACAATTTAGTGCAGCTTTGCATTGTCTTTAGCTCGGCGGCATCAGAAGCAGGACTGTTGTCGCCACTGTCTCTATTTTTGGGCAGGTGTTTATTTACAAAACAATCACCGAGGCCAAGTGTTTGTAAATGTTGCCTAAAAATATCATAAGGGTCGAATCCTCTTATGTCTTTTGCATATCTTAGGTTGGAGATGCTAGAATGTGCTACAAAATCGTCAATTTTGTTGACGTTTTTCAACACGAACTCCCCTATTTTCCAAGGCAAAGGAATTAATTGTTTTTTTTTCTTCCTTTGGAACAGATGGAACCAGTAGTTGTATTGACGTGTTACTTCTGCAACAAACATCATGTCCATAATGTGACATGGAAGGAGAGTAGGTTGTTCCTTCGACCCAAAAATTCTTATGACAGTGTAATTATCCAAATTTTTTAGTGTCCCCTTGTTATCCAAAAAACTAGTTGCCTATTTAGATATGTTGGGAGCATCTTCTGCTAACAACAAAAGTTTGAAAACATACAAGAAGCCATTAAAAACCTCATAAAAATAGTGGGAATCATTGTGCTTCCACAAGGCCCGGTACCAGAACGTTACTGGGTGAAATTCGTCGTTGACATTCTTGGACAGAAACAGTTGCGGAAACCGATAGGAATGTGCTATTACAAAAACTAAATATAATGACATAAAATTTCTTTTCCCTTTTGTAGCTTGACAATTGGGAAGATATTTCATGGGAAATTAACCTGCCCCAATCAAAGATGTCTTGTTCGTTGAGTGTGAAATACAAAATATAAAGAGCCATGCGGGAAACAATATCTATGGACTCCTGTCCTGTTATTCTTGTAAACAACCAGGCAATTTCGCAAAATGGATTTCTAAATGAAATAACCTGGATGCTTGTAATATCTTTAGGAACTAGATTCGGGTTTTCCAAAAAAAGGGGAAACATGTCCAATCCATTATTATGCTTTGCTAGGAACTATTTGCAATCTTCTCCTCTAACGTCAATGTTGGCTCTGACAATTTCAACATCTGGCGGAAGACATGAGGCGACAAAGAAACAAAAGAGTGGTCCTGCAGTGGAATAATTATTTTCTTTGCAATAAATTTATCGGCGCACCAAGAGACCAGGTCCTTACAGTCAAAAACCTCAGGGACACAACCTACATGAGAAATCCCGGAGGTCCAAATTACTTGGTTCTCTGTGGCAGAGGTTGAGTAATAAGAAAATGCCCTTGACCAGTGGAAGTTTTAGTTCTCGCGCCCGAAGATGTTCACTGTATCTCCACAGAATTGTTGTCGAGTTGATGCCATACATTTATGAGAAGGTTGCTTTGCTGCAGATGATGGTTTTAATGAACAGTTAGCGGATAATGTAATTTTTCAGTAAATCTTGGTTAAATGCTTATGAACGGGAAAGCTCCTCGAGCCTTTCACTGATTAATGAAAATCTGTATTGGTGGTGCATGATGAACTGTTAGCAGTAAAGTTTATTTATTGCATATTTAGAAATGCGAAGGTGGTGGGTACGGCGAAGAGAAATTAAGGAATGTAGGTTTCGTGTACATGCCAAGGCCACGCCTTGTGAACGGGATTTCATGATTTTGAAATGAACAGTTGGAAGGGATAATATAATCCCCCCGCAAATTTTGGTTTAATGTGCATCACTACGAGATGTCCTCGAGCCTTTCACCCATCAATGACAATCTATACGGTTTCTTCATGATGACTTGTTAGAATTAAATGCCAATAATTCCATATTTAGAAACAAGATATATATATATATATATATATATATATATATATAACTTTTTATTTTCTTTTATTATAGACAAGTGTGAAGGTGACGGAGATAGCGGAGAGCAAGGAAAGAATGGCAAGTTGTGAAAAGCAGGCGGATGGGATTCAAAAAAGGGTTACATGAATAGTCAGGAAAACCAAGTGTTGCACGGTCAAATTTCATGTTTTAGAATTTTTTGAGTGCAAAATGTGAAACGGAAGAGATCACGATTGGACAGTTCAGTGGTTGGTTTGTATATTTTCGGGATTGGGGCAAAGTTGCTAAGTATGGAAAAGGGAAATTGCTAATTGCATGTGTAGCAATAAGATCTTATATATAATTTTCAACTGCTAATTGCAAAGGGGCACGGGCATACGAAACAACGACTATGAACTGAATATCTGTTCAACCCACCAAACTGACGATCCACCAAATAAATTTGAAAAAATGATGAAGTATGGAAACCGGATTGATGGGCTTGAAAATGGGGTGACAATAGTTCCACTAAATATGCGAGGAGCCGATGGTTAAATTGTATTTCTTGGAAGTTTTCACTGCAAAAATGTGCAACATGGAAGAGGGCATGATAGGTGGACCGTAATACGAAAGAGGGTAGGATCTAAGAATGGTTGAAAATTTGTATAACACGGAAGTGACAGTGTTGTTCATAGGCCATGGAACAACAGAAGTCCAATGTAGATACCACCTAGGGGGAATTTGCGATTGGAGAAGTTTATGGGTATGGAATGGGGAAGCATTCAAAAAGTGTCGCGATAAAAGATCACGAGTGCAGTTGTGAACCCACAAGACCGCCCACGCGCTGAGCAATGTTGACCGGACTAGCGCGCAAGTCCGTCTATCAATTTGTATATCGCAGAACTGTGGGTGCCATTTGTGGGACATGGAACAATAGAGGTTCAATTTAAGGAAAGGGGAAGCGGTTGTTGGAAATGCATGAATCCACGAAGCTACGGAGTAAGGAATTTTTGGGACAAAAACGATTAATTAACCAGGAAGAGAAACTAGAGGGAATAAAAGAGTGGGAAAATAGAAAGGCGGAAGGCAGTTTCCGTAAGCCCGAATTGGTTTCAAAGAATCCCCATTGTTGCAAAACCATGATTTTCTGCTAATTGTCAGCAAATGCATTATTGAAGATTACATTTTATTGCAACGTATGCGTGTAACTATGTTCTTGATACATTCTTCCATGACTGTAACATATTAACTTAACTACTAAACTTCATTTTTAACTACTAACATTCTTTGTTGAAGATTAGATTTTATTGGAATGTGTGAGTGTAACTATGTTCTTGATACAGTCTTCCATGAGTGCAACATATTAATTCAAGTATTAAACTTTTTGCATTATGGGTTGTTGGCATTAAAACTTAATAATTGCATCTCTAGAAACAAGAATAACGATTTTGTTGCAACATTGTTCATTGGTATTGCTATGTTGTATATGCATTGCGAATAGAATTGAACATTGGTTTGAAACTATGTAATCCATTTTTTGTTTGCATAAAAATCTCATGGATTCACACAATACATTGGCATAGAATTGTTACATGTTCCATCTTCGAAAAGATAAGCTAAGTGGACACAATATTGAAGTACGAGAGCACCGGACCATGCCAATTAGAACATGCGTTAAACCCAGAAAAGAGGCAACAATGAAGAGTCAAAGGCAAATATTTTTTAATAGCAAATCCATTTAAAAAAATAAGAAAAAAAACCGAGTATTGTACATCTATCCTTAGAAATTGGACCCAGTTCTCTGGGCCAAAAAAATCAAGGTATCTGCAACAAACATAGGTACGGGATCCGCAGTGTGCAAGATCTTTGTAGTTTTCTCCTTGATGAATCATCCTGCACTGAAATTGATATTTTTCACAAGCTTCTTCTGAGGAAGAAGACGAAAATGGTTGCAGGGCAAGTGCAATATCCCTTAGCTAAAACCGCCTCTACATAGCCAAAAAAAATTCAGTAGCACAGCTTGCACGTGCAATTCTAGAGGCCCAAATTAGTCCATTCTAGGCAGAAGGAGATGACTAGTAGGAAAATGCCTTGCATCAGCGAGAGTTTTGGACCTGATTGCCCAAGATGTTAATCAATAATTTTTTGGCTTGAAATATATCTCTGGCAGCGTCAACATATCACTGGTTTACAGTGAAACTCTTTCGCCCAGAACAGACTAATTTGGAACTCTGGAATTCCTACTTTCGCGCTGCAAAGTGAATGTTGTGTTGACCATTGGTTTCTTTTCTGAAACTCATGTTGGTGTTGTCATCACCGCCATCACTGAGCCGGGAAGTTCCATTCATTATGGTTGATTTCAATTCTCTTCATTGCCATCATCCATTGTTGTGTCATCGTCCATCGGATCATCTTCTTCCAGCTCGGAATTCATGGCATCAACTTCTGCAATAGCCATGAATGCAAGTGGGCGGGTTCTCTGAGAAGTCTCGGTTGACATGAAATTATTTGGATTTAAATATATCTCTCCATGTACCAAGGGACCATCTCCTTGTTTTCTCCTTGGCGGAGGGAGATGAATAGTAAGAATATGCCCCGGAATAGTGGAACCTATGGAAATTATGGGCGAATGTCTTTACTGTGCATGGAGAGAATTGCTGCCAGAAGTTATTAAGAATTTTCCTTTTCTCAAGACGATGTTTGAAATGAAAATCGGGGAGGGATAATATAACCCTCCGCAAATTATGGTTTAATGTGTATCAATGGAATATCTCCTCGAGCCTTTCGATGATCAATCACAGTTTCCAGGGTTCGTGCGGAATGAGCTATCACCATCACATCTTACTAATTGCATAATTAGCAAAAAGTGCAAAGATGGCGGTGACGGCGAAAATAGATTAAGAATTACAAATTTCTTAGAAGCACCAACCCGTCGATGCACCAAAAAAAAATATTGCATCGCCTTTGAAATGAATACTTGGAAAGGATAACATACTTGTGCGCAAATATTAGTCTAATTCATAATAATGACAAATCTTCTCTAGATTTCTAGACATTAATGACAATCTTAACGGTTCCTGCAGGATGGCTATTAGCATTAAAGCTTAATTATTGCATATCTAGAAACAAGTACGAAGGCAGTGGTGATGGAGAAACTGATGCCAACAAATACCAAAGCATGGAAACCAGTCGGGCGGGTTACAAAAGAAAAACGGCAGAAGATATACCCAGGAGACATGAAGGGTCAACGATCATATTGCATCTCAGTGACATATCTGTCGTCAATTTGTATGTTGTCGAATTTGTAAATTGACAAGCGGACCTGTGGGCTGGTTGGCTCAACATTGCACTTTTATTGTTCTGTGTCCTCGAAATAACACTCAAAGTTTCACGATCTACAGACTGGAAGATGGAATCAAGGGCTGGGGGGTTCAAGATTTCCATTTTTTATGGATGTCAATCGCTATCAACATGAGATTTTATAAATCATATGCGGATCCCTCATTCCATACTTAGGCACTTTTTCGATTGCAGGTTCTCGGCCTGGCGGGCTGAAAATTTAACCTCTATTGTTCTATGTTCTACAAATAGCACCCACACTTTCGCAATATACAAATAGACAGGAGGACTTGTGGGTTGGCACTTTTTCGATTGCGGGTTCTCGGCCTGGCGGGCTGAAAATTTAGCCTCTACTGTTTCGTTTCCTACAAATAGCACCCACACTTATGCAATATACAAATAGACAGGAGAACTTGCGGGTTGGTTGGTTGAATGTTGCACTTTTATTTTCCTGTAGAGATTCTGTATTAATTCCATATTTATCCATTTTTTTGGATCGGAGGCTCTCGTTCTGGCGGGAAAAAGATTGGGCCTTTATTGTTCCGCGCTCTACAAAATAGCACCCACAATTCCGTGATATACAAATTGACAGGAGGACCTACGGGCTGCTTGGGTGAACATTTCATTTTTATTGTTGTAGAACATATGCGGATCCCTCATTCCATACTCACGCACTTTTTGGATCGTGGATTCGCGGCCTGACAGGCTGAAAATTGAGTATCTATTGTTCTACAAATAGATACTACACTTCTGTGATACAAAAGTTGACAGGAAAACTTGTGGACACGAGCCTCTATATAAACTATTAACATCAGATTTTACAGAGCATATGCAGATCCTTCATTCCATACTTGGGCATTTTTTGGATCGCGGGTTCGCGGCTAGCAGGCGGAAAATAGAGTCTTTATTTTTCGTGTTCTACAAATACCACCTAGACTTCCACGATATACAAATTGACAGGACGACTTGCGGGTTGCTTCACTGGACATTGCATTTTTATTCTTCCATAGCGATCCCATATTAATTCCATATTTAGCCACTTATTTTGATCGAGAACTTTGGGGCTGGCATCTCAGTGACATATCGGCCATCAATTTTTATGTGGCGGAATTTGTAAATTGACAAGTACTTTTATAAAGTATGGACATGAGATTTTATAGAGCATATGTGGATCCCCCATTCCATAGTTAGGCACTTTTTCGATTGCGGGTTCTCATTCTAGCGAACTGAAAAATTGAGCCTCTATTGTTCCATGTCCTACAAATTCTTCTTTTCCCCCATGGAAATATTTCGGAGTGGAAGATCTAATGACACATGTCCTCAACAATCAGACGGTTCTGAAGAACTTCAACTCTTTCTTACCAATACCAGATCAACGGTCCTTCGAGCTCCTTCTCGATCAATGATCGAGATCTCCTGGGACTTTGGTGCTTTCATCCTCTACTTTCCTCCAGAGTGTTCCATACCTAGAGTTCCAGATCTGGCACCACGCATCCACTTTCAGGTCAACATCCAAGATTTACTTCGACTGTTTCTCCTCCTCCTTGTCCACAAACTTACAAACTTATGGATCTTACGCCACATGTCCTCCTTGACGATGGACAATCCCAAATCACTTTGGGACTTCGGGAATTTGACAAGTCCACTTCTCCTACGCACACTAGGGTTAAGTCTCATGTGCTTACCTCCGGATCCAATGGTTGTTGGTCCTTCTTGCTCAGACCTAACGGATGGGATCCTTTCCTCTCCTCTACGCTTCCTTTGTTCTGTTGGACGTTGATCTAACAGTATAGGCTCCTCCCCACAACCGATTTGACGGTTGTTGCAGCTCCTCCTCCTGAGATTTTGACTTCTTTCGGCTTGGAATATTTGTCAGTGTTCAAAGGCTTCGACCTTTGACCTTTCTCCTACAAGTATGCCTCTTGGATCTCGTCTTCACTCTCGTAAGTGTTATCTCTTCTAAGCTTTAGGAATTAGAATGAGTATGTCCCCCATGCACTCCTTGCGTTAACTCTTTTGAGATTTTTTATTTACTCAGTCTCCTAAGGGTATCGGCCCTTCTGTTTCCTTTCAAAGGAAAATTGTGTGCCCTCCTGGAAACCTTCTGCTCAAAGAACACCTTGCTGAGCGTTTTCTACAGAGTGTTCAATAGCTCTATGAGTATCTTCCTCTAATACTCTTCTCCCTAAACTCGATAAAGATTTCTCTTTGTGCACACTTGCACTCGCTCTATGCCCACATGGCAGAGCCCTACAGAGTTCTCAATGACTCTTTCTCTCTCTCAACTCAACACAAAGTTCTTCTTGTGCACTCCTTGCACCGCTACTGATGAAGGTTCAATGGTATCTCTCCTAAGCTTCTCTGAGGTTAACTTACTTTTGTCAACGCACTCTTTGCAGACAATGTGCACTTCTTACACTTGAAGACTCAAAGAAGAGAAACAATTGAAACTTATTCAATGCTTCACCAGTTTATGCATTCATACCAATCTTATTTAAGAAAATGTTCAGATTTCATTTTCTTTTCGAGCTCTTCTCTGCTCTGTAATCATTTTCGGGCACTAGATCCTTTATCTCAGTCCCCAATCCATGTGATCAAGAGCCATGACCAAGAACTATATCACTAGGTGCTTACTCGGGCCTTCGGCTTCGAAAGATTTCAAAGCACCACACAACAATCTCTCAGAATTCAAGATTACTAAACTCGCGAAGTAGGGCGGATCAACTGTCCATGTCTACTCAGCATCTGACGACTGACACTTACTATGGAACCTCAGGCATTTGAGTTCCATAACTTTGAATCTTCGGGACTTTGGAGGATTTCAAATCCGTGCATCCGAACTGTTAATCTTTGAACATTCCCAATCACCTTTGGTGACGTCATTGTGTCACATCACTTAACATTTTCCAATTGCAGGGGAATGCAATGGTGGTTTGGAGTAACCCGCCTTTCATCTTGTAATTATTCTGATGCTAACACGTAACCCCTCAGTGAAACCGCGGTTTGGATTGCACGACCACCTTAGATAATTAACTTTCATTCAACTTGGGTCCCCGCAATGCCTTTTGGCGTTGATCTTGATGTGTCGTGATCAACGCCATTGTGGGTCCCCCGACATTTAACTATGTTACGTAACCTCGGGCACCACTAACCCCGCTCATACAAGATGCCACATGGTGGAATGCTAGAGGTTGACTCGTGGCCCAATCATATGGGTGTCACACATCACGTTCCATATGGAATTTCAAACTTCCACGGGTTCAAAACCCACTGACACGTGGCACACATCCCATGTGTCCATGTCACCTCCAGGTGATGTCATCATGACTCACCAGTTTGGCTCTTCGAGCTTCGGAGCTTCAAACTTCTCTCTTATTTTGCATCAACTTCACTAAAGTCGTGAAGTCCGAAGGGCTTTTAGGTAAACCCTTCTGCACTTTCCCAAGATCTGAGGATCGTAAGGGATTTCCCTTCCTTCCGAACAAATCCTACAACGCAGAACAGACTCTATTACTCTGTGGATTTCCAAAGGAATTCACGGTAACTGCCTTGTAACATTACTATATCTTACGGTCGTGAAGGATTCTCATTCTCCCGAACAGATCCTAAGGTCCACATTACTCTGCGGCCCAAAACCACTTATGTCGTGGTTTTACGACACTATTACTCTTCCTGATATTTGCAACACAGCCAAGGTAACCTCTTGGCACTCAGGAATGTTTTGAGGTTCGAAATTGGTCCTCTAGACACAATTTCTTCTTGAAACCTTGGGCCAATGACCACTTATCCAACCCATTCAGGCTCAATGTTTGAAACCATGGGTTTGAACTCGAATTTTGTCTACTTCAACAACAATTCTTTCCGAAATTTTTGCTTCATTTTCCACTAACATGGCCCATCCAGGCTCAATGTTGAAAACCTTGGCTTTGATACCAATTTTTAATATCCCCGACAACCAATAGGTCAGACAACGTTACCAACACAACCTTAACTTAGCCTTTAAATCTTTGATACCAATTTGTAACGTCCCCAGCCATCAACCCCACTGTCGGGCAATGCTACTACGTGGAACATTCCCATAAATTTATATATAACATGCATATTAAATAAAATTAATTCATTTAACATAGAGTTACTACCATCATACATACTTAAACAGAATTAACAATAAATATCATTGCAACGGAATACATGATAATATTACAAGCATCACATACATGCATTTTAATTGAAATTAAACACATAATGATACTTATCTTTGAAACTGTAGTAACTCCACCAACTACGTGCAGACCTTCCATGAACCTCCCAAACTTATACCACACTGCTCATCATGCTCAGTAGTGGGTCACCCTCGAGCTGGGACTAAGCTCCACCCAAGGCAAGGGAATCCTAGACTAGGCTGAGGTTACAGGAAAATTGCACAGTGCAACCGGAAGGATTCTCTCCAGGAGTCTTCTTATGCCCACTACTCATGGACTCTCATTCCCCACATGTCTATTCCACCCGGGATTATACACCTTTACAAGAACATTCCATCAGTTCTTCACCTCCCGCTATGGGTCTCGGCAATAGGCCGGATCAGGAAATATCAGAGCTCTGTAGCTGATGCTAGACTCTCTCTGGGAGAAAACCACTTCCCAGCAGACTCTCTCACCTAGAGAGAGCTACTCACAGGCCTGACAACCTGCCTCTTCTACCATGAGCCTGACAACCTGCTTCTTCAGCACACTCCTCGGCTCAGCTCCATCCATGTGAGGACAACAACAATGGTTCAACACTCATTCTCGCAGGGATGACAATGTCAATATCAGATGGGCATGACACCGTAGGCGGCATCATCCCATGCTAAAACACGGCACGGATAAGGTGATTACCTAGGTTTTGGGTTCATCATAAGACACATAACATCTCACAGATTATCGGTTTCAGGATGCATGACTATGAAAAGGTCAAACAGGTTAGAAAACGAATCAGTCCATGGGTTTTTCCCATTGGTTTTCAAGGTGCGCGACCAAAGAACAAAACTCAGAGGTTGATTCTCCTAGTTCTGGGTTTCGACTATGGATAGAAGAATGGACATGACGAATTGCTAACTTAGACGGAGGATGGCATAATGACTCACGGGTTACTCGTTCCAAGGTTCCTAGTGGATGTCCCCGTTCACAGTTAGACAGTGGTTGGAAAATCGCTAGACTCCATAGAAAGAACACCCAACACGACTCAAATCATCAGCTTTTAATGCATATGCTCAGGTCGACACTTGTCTTCCTGGAGCTGCATGCACTACATTTGCATTCGTTCCCTTTTCCCGTGAAATTAGGACGACACTCATCAATTGTCCACCATAGCCTTTAGGAAATAATAATAAATTATTATCCCCTTTAGAGGTAAGCCCCCCAGCTTAGCCCCTAGGCCCACACACTTAGCCTCCTCCCTTACCCAACCTTGTGGAAGATTAGTCCCCCATCACTCTTTCGTAGTGGTTGGTCTGCATGCAGTGATGTTTATATTTTATTAATGATCTGCAATTACATATACAAAATCAAGCTCTTGGCCTTTAACACCTAGGCTCTCTGGCCTAATAAATACATAATCCCACCAGCTTATATACACTTGGCTCATCGGCCTATAAACATAATTACAACAGGGACTCGTCCTTTGGGATACTACATTAACTAACATAAATATGACATGGTTGATATAATGAAACTAATTATTAGATGACCCTAGATTAGTTATCAAAAATGATTGTGTTATCAGGTTAAGGCATGTTTGATTCATGTTATGAGGTCAAGGCATGGGATTCCATGCATGGTTATGTCAATGTAACATGTGATTAAGAAAGTGATGACACGTTGTTTTATATATGAGATTTTGATATGATAAAAGGACATGCAATGAGTAGACATGAGTAGACATGGGTAATAACTTTAATAATTCATTATGTAACAATTATCTAATAACTTGATGACTAAAAATGGAATGAAAAAGTTATAATATAAATGGTAAGTCACAGGGAGATTTCTACATTGTATCCCTCTGTCATACGTGGGCTTCGAAATTGGAGACCAGAACTGCTTTGAATAGATTCTAAGAGAAAAAAATGGAATTGTAAGCTTCTCATCATAATGGAAAAAGATGGTTTTTTTATCATTAATATCATAATCATCATTCATAAACATCAAATAAACAAACACCGCAATCCATAAAACGTGTGCCATGAAATATATATATATATAATCATCTCAATTGTATATTTTTTACAAAATGGCACATCGTGCCCAATATACAAAACAACAACAAGTGCCCAATCATGGAAAAGTGGCATATGGTGCCCTAGATACAAAATGGAACTCATTCGTCACTCATTTCGACCCTTGCAAATATCAAGTGCATATCGGAACTTGATATTTATTCTTTTTCTCGAAGAAACACCTTGAGGGGTTTTGCACCTAGGAGTGGTTTGTCGCTATAGAGACTGGACAAAGAAACATCACTCTTATATGTTTTTTTTTCCACAATGAATTAATAGACTTACAAAATGATACTTTATAATTCAAGCTAACAAAACTTATCAATTGTGAGGGTTTTACCCTCCTCCTCAACCCTAATCTCTTAGTAATGCCACCCTACAACAGTTCAAGGATCAAAGAATGAAATTTAAACAAAAATGCATAAAATCAATCCCATTCATGATACATAAAAATTTATCAAAAAATGATCTCACTGTGAATAAACTCATGCAACAGTGGAGAGTTTCTAGTAGGTGGAGCACTCGACTGTACAACCTACTCTGAAGAAACATCTTCTCTGGTAGCCTCGGTGGATTGCATATTTTGGTTTTCAATAGAGACGATTGGTGGGTCGCATATAGGTGTAACCACTGTGGATGCACTAGATGGAAAAGGTTGTGGGGGTGGTTCGCGTACAGATGCATCCACTCAGGGATGGATGTGATGGAAAAGGTGGTGGGGATGGGTGGAATACATGTTAAACCACCATGGATTGATGGGATGGGAAATATGGTGGGGGTGGGTAGTGATAAACCCCCATGGTTTGTACGAGGGATGATAAAACCCTTGGGTTGGAAAGAGGTATCCCAAGAACCAATGAGAGGTGGCCAAGGACTAGACTATCCATGTAGCTAGGGAAGAATGTTGGTAGTGGTGGTGAATGAAAGGGTGGTGGTACAGGAAACCTAGCACAAGATGAAGCAACATATTTATAATATTTTTATTAGTACAAAAATGTAAAATTCAACCAAAATAATATAAAAAAATGCACATTTAAGCAATATTTAACTCAACATATGATACATGTGAAAGGGGTGACTTGTCCATCCCAGGTGGACATAGTTCGTCATCGTATGGTACCGCAACTTGGAGAAACACAAAAACATTATATTTGAAAATTCCATAGAATAAGAAAATCATTGTAGTGAAATTATCAAAGGTGACACATACATGTGTATGAGGTACACCAAATGCACAAGATGCCTCTATGGTCGCATTAGTGGTGAAAACCAACATTGATGCATCTATCAACATGGAGGGTATGCTATCAGAGTGTAATAAATGAAAACATCATATAATAAGATATGGAAACACACACACACATATATATCATAAATGAAGAATACATAGATGGTCAAGCTACTATCCTCCTACATGAAAATCTCATGTCTATTGGCCTCCATCGGCCCATAACACATATGCCTGCAACTTGAGCATCTACGAGGGTCACATGAATGCATAATATACCCATGTTCCCTCTCCTAGTTGCACTCTACTCCAAGGATTGAAGTTCCATCCCCTCTTTGAGTGTCACATGAAGGTTCCTCCCACTAAGATAATGCCACAAAACTATCATGTTGGACCAAGCTCTGATTCAAATTTGATAACGATAATTGTGTTTGGGTGATGCCTTCCATGACAAGAGAATATTGAGTAGGGGACTTAGGCCTTCGCATAAGAGGATGAGGACCTAGCACTGGGTCATGCCTGTCATTTTCTCTATCATGTGTGGATCCATGAACCACCCCTTGGAATTCACCAACGTCAAAGTAGTTGACATGGTGACCCCAAATAAACTTTGCCCATAATTTCCTAAGAAAATATAGAGGCACCTCCCTATTATTATAGGGAGGTTTTTCAAACACCATAAACCACTTGTCCATCCAATTATCCTTAAATTGTTGGTGGATGCACTAATCCATACAAATTCGTCTCTTTGTGACTATTGTATGTAGCCCGATTATAGAATCAATGAATAGTGACATTAATTCGTGTTTTCTAATGTCCAAGTCTCTCACTTAGTTTTTTTCTATGCTAGTCCTACAATATTCAAACATCTCAATCCTGTAATCAATAATATTGATTAATTTCCCTTGGGCGCTTAAAATGGACGAAAAAATGGTGTCCAAGGAAGTAGCTAATGACAATCAGGTGGGATCTATAGTACTCCATAAGTCTTCAACAATAAATCTAAGACAACTCCACCCTTCATCAATTTTCATGTTTACATTTGTTGGTTGAGGGTTGGGGTTTGGTGTGTCTTCATGTGATTGTGTCGGGTTTGATTTTCTCCAGATTCTATGCTAATTATTATGTTGAAATTTAATAACAAAAATTATATAAATTAGGTTTATTTTTAAAATTAACATAGAAAATTATAAAAAACATGAAATTAAATAGTTTAGGAAATTAAAAAACACAAAATTGCATGTGAATAAATACCAGGAATACCTCAAAGACAATGTCAGGATTGTGTGGACACCTTGTCAACAAATCACAGGGCTTCAATTCCCTCAATGACTTCTCAAACATGTGGTGTGGTCAGTCGAATGGGTAAATAAATGGGTTGTGGACCCTTTTAATTGAGCCCAACAAGAACATGTGTGCATTCCTAGAGCACGCGCATGTTCCTAGAGCATGTGCCCTTTCATGATCCGATGTGGAATTTTGAATGCATGCACGTTTATGTCAAGGGGTCAATGTGGCATCCTGGGTGGCGATTAGGGGTTTGTCATGTCTCTCACATCAAGAATGCGTGTCCACATTCGTGTTTACCCCATTGCCACTTTTTTGTCCATTAACTCAGTGTGAGTGCCCAACACAAAACTACAGAGAATGCAATGAAACCCAACTACTATTAATGAATAAAATAGTACAATATTGTAGAACTCAAACTAGCTAGAATGGTGGTAGCTTATCTTTAAAGAAAAAGAGGTGTCAACTATGATTATTCACAAAACATTGATTACAAAGAGGTTGAAAATATATTTTTATCATGAAGCCTAAAAAAAAAAGAGGTAAAAACCCCAAATATCAAAACCCTAACCATGGAAGATGAAATACCAAAAGTATAGTGGGACTTGAGGTGGTTAGTTGATACATCAGCTTCAGATGGGCACAAATTTTTCATAAAATATATGTTTGGGGTGCACGATAGCTCATTTGAAAGAACAATCTAAGGATTACAACTTTTTTGGGGGGCTAGGGTATGTTATGTTAACCCTTGGTCCCCTAAATGTCCAAAAAATATCGTTTAGTGATTTGAATTTAATGAGAAAAACAAAAATGAATACAGATTATTAATATTCTTAACACAGAGACACAAGAATAACAAAGATACAATAGCAGGGATACAGTAAAATTGGTTTCTATTCAATAAGAAAATATGTTGAAATTGTAAAATGCAGTGGAAAACAAGCTTGCTAGAATGGTGGCGACTTATCTCTAAGAAGAGATGTGATGGCTACACTCATTCACAAGAACATGGTTACAATACGGCTCTCCAAGAATTTTCACAATAAACAGGAATTCCAAAACCCTAGACATACAAAAACCTAACCCTAGGAGATGAAGCGCCAAAATTCATGTGGGCCCCATTGGGGTAAGCTAGTACATCAATTTCCCGGGATCGTAACTTTTGCATACGATCTTCGTTTTAGGCGCACGATAGCCCGTTGGAAAGGTCTATCCAAGGAATACACATGTTGTCATCAGAATATGACTCTGACTATAGTCTAAATGTGGTGAGCCCTAGAATCGTTGTTTAGGGCCTCAAAACGGCCTCGAAAGGTAGGGACCCGAAAACTAGGAAAAAACTGCCAAACTGGAAAACTTCCAAAATGAACCAGTTGGAATATGGTGGGAGGCCACTGAAATCCATATGGATCAATCCTCCCCACCTTAGGAATCAATGGTCTCCATTGCATTGAGTTCCCCCATCAGATGAGGAAATTTCTGTTGAATTTGGCTCCGGGTGAGCCACTTGCCTTGGTTCAGGAGTTGCCCTGCTTTGATAACTCGATAAAATTGGATCCTTTGTTGGTGAGCACCCTTGACCTATGTGTCCACAATTTTATAATTGGATGCATGTTGCATGCAGTCAGGGTTGAGTTCTGTTGGTTTCAATTGTTCTGCTATCTCTGAGGTGTCCAACAATGGTGGGAAGTATGGCCAAAGGAGATCCATGTTGAATATTGGGTGCAGGAGAAGGAAAGGAGGAATGTTGAGCTCAAAATCATTGTCACCCATAGTCTTGGTGATGGTGCAAGTTCCATAACAGAGTGGGCGGAGCTTCTGAAGGGGACCTATAAGATGTTCTTTCTGCAAGTGTAACCACACTTTGTCTCCCACCTGAAACGTATGTGGCACCCGGTGTTGATCATGACACTGCTTGTACTTGGCATTGGACTTCTGTAGAATATCCTAAACCTGTTGGCGAATGTGTTGGATCCACTCAATGAACCAGGAGGCTTTGTCATCTTCAGTTGGAGAAGGTTATGAATCAGTCGGGGTGGTCGCAAGAGGTAGTTCAATATCCATGGGACCCAATGGTTGGAATCTCAACCCGACCTAAAAGGGGATGTGGTTGGTTCAACTATGTAGGGCTTTATTGTAGTTATGTTGAACATAGGGAAGAATCTCATCCCATGTTTAGGGGTGCTTGGAATTGTACATGTACAGGATATGCACTATCATCTGATTGATGACCTCAATTTGGCCATATGTCTGGGGGTGAAGGCAGTGGACTTGGTGAGCTTTGTGTCCAACATTGACCAGAGGCTCGACTAGAATGTGTTGAAGAACCGACTGTCCCGATCTGAGACAATAGTTTGTGGGATTCCAAAATGTACCCAGACTCGTTCAAAGAAGAGCTTGGCAGTGGCCTCTACTATGACGCCCTTCTTGCAGGCAGCTAGGATCACCATCTTGGAAAAATGATCAAGAACCACAAAGACACAGTCATTTCCCCTCTTGGTGGATGGAAGGCCCGACATGTAGTCCATTGAGATGGATTCTCATGGATTTTTAGGAATATGTAGGGGGGTGTACAGGCCCTATTTCTTAGTGCTCGGTTTGGAAATAGCTCAGGCAGTGTAGGACCTGATATATTTGCTGACATCCTGTCAAAGTTTCGGCCAGTATAAATGTTTCTACAACACTGCCACTATCTTTTCAAAGCCAAAGTGTCTTTCCACCCGACTGTAGTGGGATTCCAAAATCATCTTTTCTCGCTCGCTTGATGGAACGCAGATATGGCCCAATCGACACAATAGCCCATCCTGAAGATGGGAATTAGTGGCAAATGAGTTTGCACCCAACATTTGGTATGTGGTGGCGAAGTCAAGGTCTGTCTCATAGAGGTTGGGCCATCCAGAGGTCTCGTGGTTGTAAGATTCTACACCATGGTGAGTGTCGCGACTGGAGGTCGGCTGAGGCAATCAATGACTCGGTTGGTACTGCCTGTTTTATACTTGATGTTAAGGTGGAACTGCTGCAAGTATGTGGACCACTTCTTATGCCAGTCATTCTGCAATTTTCCTTGTGTCTGCATGAACTGTAGTGGTTTATGATCCGTGTGGATGAGTGTCTCCTTCCCGAGAATGTAATGTCTCCACTCGAGGAAGGCTTGCACAATGGAGTACATTTCTTTGTCGTAAGTAGGGTACTTATGGAAAACATTTGATAGTGTCTCATTATGATAGGCCACGGGGTAGCCGTGTTGAGTGAGAACTATGCCCACAACATAGTCAGAAGCATCTGTCTCGATCTCAAAGGGATGTTGCAGGTCCGGTAATGAAAGTACTGGGGATGAGCACAAGTGTTTCTTTAAATCATCAAACACTTGTTGTTGGGACAAGCCCCACAAAAATTTTTCCTTACCACCACCCTCAGTTACTTGGCTTAAGGCCCATGCAATATGGGATAATCCCAACACGAACCTACGATAGAAATTTGCAAGGCCTAAGAAGAACCGAAGCTCAATGATTTTGGTTGGGGCTGGCTAGTCACGAATGACCTAAATATTGGTTGGATCCACATGCACACCATGTTGATCCACAATGTATCCTGTGTACTGGACCTTGTCCATGCCAAAGTTTCATTTTTCCAAGTTGGCATATAGCTTGTGCTTCCGCAGGGTGTGCAGAACCTGTTGAATATGTTGCAAGTGTTCTGCCCAAGTCTTGTTGTATATGAGGATGTCATCCAGATACACCACTACAAAAGTATTGGTGAAAGGTCGCAATATATCGTCCATCATCCTCATGAAATTTGTTGGATCATTTGTCAAACCAAAGGGCACGACTAGCCATTCAAAAAGACATTATTTTGACTTGAAGGCAGTCTTCCATAAATCTGTCTGTTCTATGGGGACCTAGTGGTAGCAGGACTTCAAATCAATCTTACTAAAGTATTTGGCCCCCTTGAGTTGATCAAGGAGGTCATTGATTTTGGGAATCAAGTACCGGTTCCTCACTGTGATTTTATTTAGGGCCTGGTAATCAATGCAGAGTCACCAGGTCTTGTCTTTCTTCTGCACCAAGACAATTGGGCTCCCACAAGGCGATGAGCTGGGAAGGATGTGCCCCTTGTGGAAAAGTTATTTGATTTTTCACTTGATCTCCTCATTCTCTAACAAAGAGCGACGATAGACTGGCCCATTGGGCAGCGGTGCATTGGGGGTCAGATCGATGGGATGATTGGCCTTGTTGAAACAGAACTTAAATTTTGTTTCTCTTGAACAAATTTTTATTATCCTGGAGTCTTTGCACTATTAAAAATTTTCAGATCTAATGAATTTGAAATACACTTAAGGCTTATTCTCAGAAAAAGAACGATTGAGAATTAGTCAATAAATGTTCCAATGCCTTCTCGAATAGTATTCTAATGAACCACAATGATAAAATTCGAAGTTTTCTCTAAAAATTATATCGGGATGTCGGAGTTCGCGGTTTGATGACAACAAATTTCAGTACACATTAAGTCCCGATCTCCCGACCTCCGATTTCCCGATACACTAATCTTCTATTAATCCATTATTTTCCTAAATCTCATTTAAAAAATCAGTCTTAACCGTTAAGTTAATCATATCGGAAAATCGCGTTTCGCTGTTCGAATGAACAAGTAAACTTGACATCGTTTTTTCCGATTACCCGATCCCCGATCTAAATCAATCCTTAATGAGAGTCTGATTATAAACTAATTAACGCCAAACATGATTAAGAGTAGTTAATCATATCGGGAAATCACCATCCGCGATTCCGCGAAGGAAAATTTCACGACATTAGAAATCCC
>ML795845.1:25625-36227 GCA_009831015.1 Picea engelmannii
TTCCACAGGGTGAAAGAATCAACATAATAAGAGAAGCCCATTCTTCTCTTATTGCTGGTCACTTTGGTGTAGGCAAGACGGTGGCTAATTTGCAAAGGTACTGCTATTGGCATAAAATGAATGAAAGTGTTTCAAGATATGTTAGAGGATGTTTGTTATGTGCTACAAGCAAACCTAGAAATAGAAAGTTGGGTTTGTATACTCCACTTCCGGTTCCTTCTTGTCCTTGGGAAAGTATTTCCATGGACTTTGTAGGAGGTCTACCTATGTCTAAAAAAAATCATGATTATCTTTATGTTGTGGTTGATCGATTTAGCAAAATGTGTATTTTGATGCCTTGTAAGAAACAGGTTATAGCTGAGAAAACAACACAAATGTTCTTTCAGCATGTTTGGGTACATTTTGGGTTGCCTAAATCCATTATTTCTGATCGAGATTCTCGATTTATTGGGAACTTTTGGTCAAGTTTATGGGCACTCATGGACACCAAACTGAAAAAGTGCACAACTTTTCATCCGCAAATCGATGGTCAAATAGAAGTGGTCAATAGAACAGTGGTGCATCTTCTTCGTGGTTATTGCAACAAGCATCCTAAACTTTGGGATGAGCATTTACACTACATTCAACATGCTTACAACCGAGCTAAGCACTCTTCAACTCAAACATCGCCATTTGAAGCATGTTTTGGCTATTTTCCCAAATCTCCTTTAGATTTTATCTTTGGGAAGGATATTGTTATTGATGGTCAATATGACATTGATAGGACAAAAAAGTTCATTGAACAAATTCAGTTGATACATCAAATGGTACAAGAACAGTTGGAAAAGAGTCAAGCCAAGTACAAGACAAGACATGACAAGCATCGTGTTGATCACAGTTTCCAAGTTGGAGATGAAGTTTGGCTTTACATTAGTAAGGAGAGGCTTAAAGGAGAAGGTAAAAAACTGAAACCAATTAGATATGGTCCTTTCAAGGTTCTTGAGAAGATTGGTAACAATGCCTTCCATTTGGATTTGCCTCCTTATATGCAAATGTATGCAGTTGTCAATGTTGAGAATTTGAAATTGTATGAGCCTCCTTTGATTGATGATCAAGGAGAACATGTTCATATTCCTTCTATAGATGATTTCTCACGAGAATATCTTATAGAACTGCATGAAGACACAATCCTTGATAGGAGGATGAGAACTTCAAAATGGGGAAATGTGGAATATCTTTGAATTGGTCTTCAAGGCACAAATCCAAGCAAATCCAAGTGTATTGAGGTTGGAAAGGTGAGGGAACTATACCCTCATCTTCAGATAGAATGAAAGTAGACTTTTGGAGGTCCAAAAGCTTTCCAATGGGGAGGTGTGATCTAGGGGATCAAATTTTGCTCAAAATTCAAAGTGCTCAGAATTGCTTCAAATCGAATGGGTGTGTAGGCCTCATTGTCACGAAACCAACGTAATTCAAATGGGTTCAAATGGACATCGGATGAGTGATATATCACATTCTGTTCAATTTTCCAAACAGGTAAAAAATTGCTGACTGTACAGTCCGTATTGTCCGTACAGTTGATGACGTGGCAGGGTCGTACGCTGACATGGCAGGGCCGTACGATGACATGGTAGGTGCTGAGTTGGCAGACAGTTGGAATTCATGAGGTCAAATCACTTATTGACACGTGGCACATTTTTTGACAAGTTGGATGGTGCCATGTGGCCCAGACATGGGCTGCCACGTTGCACCGTATTAAATATGGTTGTTAAAATTATATGGAGTCCATGGGGATCGAACCCCGGACCTCCCCCAATGGTGGAGCGCCTTTGCATGGTATGGGTTACCAATAACCCAGGCAATGTTTCTTATTATATATATGAATTCATTTATATTTCAATTTGAATTGTGGTATGGTTTGGGCGCGGTCCGGGTTGGGGCTTAGCCCCAGCCACCATTCCTATGCAGTTAACCATGTGACCACACCATAATGATTTGCGTGCGTGTTTCAAATAGTTTCTAACCATGTGTGCCTAGACACATGTCACGACCACATCTAATCTTGGAACTTAGCCCTTTTGTGTGTGGGGGACGCGGTCACATGGCCCATGCGCTCAACGACTCTGCGATTAGGGGGCTAGGTTCCCTAACCATTCCACAGTCATGCACGTTTTGTGGTTATGTGCGTGGTGATGGGTTTAAGCATGGAAAAACGCTTAGAGGCTAGGTTGGACACACAAAGGTGCATTTTGGCAAACCAGAGATAGCAAGTTTGAAGGGGAAACTTCCAAGAAGCCTATCTTCTTCAATTTTTGGCCAAATCAAGTGCCGAAAAATCCCAGCTAGTGGTTTTTGGACGTTATAAATCCATTGGAGCCATATATTTTTCATTTTGAGCATTTTAAAGCACATATTTTATCACTTTGAGAAAATAATATAAAAGATCCATTGGAAGCTGGACCAGGAGATGTAGCCCAAGAAAGGGGTGAAATCCTTTATCATTTGTTGTGTTATGTGTTTACTGTTCACTGTTATTTGTTGGTTATTATCTGCATCTTGAATGTGTAATTTTCTCTAAAAATTTTGTTTGTAAACTAATCCTTTTGCATAAGCACACTTAACTAAAACTTTGCAAATATTTCAAGAATACAAGCCTTTATCATTTTTAGATCATGGAGTCTACACAATATTTTGAAATATGTTAGATATTGATTGTTTTGTTCGTAAAGTAAACAAAAGACCATCATAGTAAATTGAAAACACCTCTTACCTTCTAGGGCTAGGTGGTTTCTTCCCTTGTGCTTTCATCGCTAATTCTCTTGCATCGAGAAAAATTTCTTTCCACTCCCTCTCGAGGACAACCAAAGGGCGTTCACACTTGGGATCCTGTACTAATTTATTCATATATGCCTCTCTAACATGTTTCAAATGATTTCTGGTCCTTTTTAGGACTTCTAGATTATTGAACGAGTCACCAAACTCGCCAACCAGTCTGGAGATAAGAAGGATTTTCAGTTTGGAATCTTGTCGATTCCATCGTAGTCGAATGGTCGACCCAAAAAGTTCTAATGCATAGTCATGCAAACTATTGTAGAACACATTGTTTCCTATAAAACATTGTCATCATTAGTAATTTAAATCTCACTGATATGTGATTGTTTAAATAATTATATAATAGGAATCTCTATAAGGACATATATTAAGTACCTGGTAGTTGTACTATTTTTAAAGGAACCATGTCCTGGTTGACCAAAAATGATACTGCGGTTGTTCCTGTGCTTTGGATACGTGTAGCACCAGGGTAACAATCAATGGAAGAGTGATCAGATCCATGATCATGTGCACCACCTGCACGATCTGGTGTGTGTTGTGGGGGTGTGGCATCACCCCTAGAAGGTATAGAATCAGTCTCAAGTGGCACACTTGGGGTGGAAAATAGCCTGGTGGCTACATGGCCATGCGGGTTCATTGTTGTAGTCCCACTGCTGCTACCAGGACCTTCCCCTTCCTATCTCATCGATCTCACAAAATTCTACAATGAGAAACATGTGTTAATTGCATATATCAAATTAGAAAATTTCAAACCAAAAATTGGTATTGTTAGATGACATGACTTACCCTGTAATTTGTTATCTTAACATGTAATTCATCCATCCTTTTGAAATCCTCAGCAGTTTCCGGCCCAACAATGACCAAATCTCGGAATTCCCTATTGGCCTTTCTTAGGGACAATTCAATTGTCTACAAGGGGTCTATAGAATCAAATATCTCTTCATCACTTATATATTCATCATTTTCAGTCCATGTGGTGCTAGGAACAGGGTCTTTTCCATGCTCAGGGCCTTTGCCCCGATCACCACTCTGGCAGAATTTCAAGAAGAATGTTAGTACATGCAAGAAATATTGAAAAAACAATATATGAAATAATGGAATATTGGAAAATATTGTCAAATGAAACATTCACACATACAAATTAGCAAATATTTGGAAATGAAACATCGAGAAAAAATTAGCAAATGGAACATTTAGAAATAAAATAAAATTTCGTCACAAATGAAACATTCACTCTATTTTGATGGTGATAAACTTGTAAACTCTTGAATTGATTCTTGTATAAGAAATATTGTTGGTTTCAAGGTTTGGTTTTAGAGATTATAGAAACATAGATTTCATTCCCTTTTATAGAAATATGTATTTTGTTCCCTTGTTCCTCTTAACCAACCTTACAAGAGTGTTTTTGTCACATGTTACTTATAGGCTAGAAGCTCCTCCAATTGATGCACAAATTTCATAATGATTCTCATATCTCACTTAAAGGACAATAATGACCTATATACGAAATGTTATATGGATTATGGTGTTTTTTTATGGCTCTTGATCCCTAAAGGATTCATCTAGGGTGAAAGGGCCTTATTTTCCTCCCTCAACCATGACCAATACCAACTTAAGACCCATCCATATCATGTAAGACCTCATAATGGTACCTATATTCCACTTAGGGGATAAATATCACCTCTAAAGGTCTGTTGTCATGGTTTGTGCTCATGTTCATGGACAATGACCCACATAGATCCCTTTATGGAGTAAGGAATTTATTTATGTCCCTTGTATATGGTTAAGGAATCAAGACCCATTCATACTATACAAAAAATCTTGATTGCATCCATGTCCCTCTTATATTCCAAATATAAACTTCAAATGTTCAATGTTATGGTTAGAGGTCTT
Organism: Picea engelmannii; assembly: GCA_009831015.1. NCBI lineage: Eukaryota > Viridiplantae > Streptophyta > Pinopsida > Pinales > Pinaceae > Picea > Picea engelmannii. The sequence continues at coordinate 30,330 of ML795845.1, forward strand.
GATAATGGCTCATTAGGTTAATAACCTTATTTATGGACTAATTCAATCAATTTCTCCCTTATCCATTGTTTGAGACCCATCCTTAGTGCATAAAACCTCATATTGGCACCCATATCTCACTCTAAGGACAATTGAGAGTTTCTATCATAAATGATGGCCAAAGGTAAGATACAATTACTCCATATCCTATTGAAGGACAAAGGTACTTTCTAAAGGTTTTTGTGGGTTTGAGGAATATTTCCCATAAGAACTATAATATTCATTTAGGAATTAATGACCTTGTTTTCCTTCCCCAATAATGGTTAAGTCCTTGATACCTATCTCTATTACACAAAAAATCGTAATGGCAACCTTATCCCACTCATATGCAAAAAATACATTTTAGACGACTTATGTTGTAATTCAAGGCCTTGATCATTTCCCACTAGCCTAAAAATATTATTTTAAGGTTTAATTCCCAATATTTCTCCCCCACTTGTGGCTAATTCCTTGAAACCCATAATTGATGCACAAATGTCATAATGATTCTCATATCTCACTTAAAGGAAAATTATGACCTATATATGAAATGTTATATGGATTATGGTGTCTTTTATGGCTCGTGATCCCTAAAGGATTCATCTAGGGTGAAAGGTCCTTATTTTCCTCCCTCAACCATGACCAATACCAGATTAATACCCATACCTAGCATGCAAGACCTCATAATGGTTCCTATATTCCACTTGGGGGCTAAATATCACCTCTAAAGGTCCTTTTTCATGGTTTGCACTCATGTTCATGGACAATGACCCACACAGATCCATTTATGGTGTAAGGAACTTATTTTCGTCCCTTGGCTATGGTTAAGGAATCAAGACCCATCCCTACTATACAAAAACTCTTGATTGCATCCATATCCCTCTTATATTCCAAAGATACACTTCAAATATTCAATGTTATGGTTAGACGTCCTAATAATGGCTCATTAGGTTAGCAACCTTAACTATGTCCGAATTCCATCAATTTCTCCCCTATCCATTGTTTGAGACCCATCCCTAGTGCTTAAAATCTCATATTGGCACTCATATCTCACTCTAAGGACAATTGAGAGTTGTGATCATAAATGATCGCCAAATGTAAGCTAAAATTACTCTATATCCTATTGAAGGACAAAGGTACTTTTTAAAGATTTTTGTGGGTTTGAGGAATATTCCCCATAAAAACTATAAGATTCATTTAGGAATTAATGACCTTATTTTCCTTCCCCAATCATGGTTAATGCCTTGATACCTATCCCTATTACACAAAAAATCATAATGGCACTATTATCCCACTCATATGAAAAAGATACATTTTAGATGACTTGTGTTGTAATTCAAGTCATTGATCATTGCCCACTAGACCAAAAATATTCTTTTAGGGTTTAATTCTCAATATTTCTCCCCCAACTGTGGCTAAGTCCTTGAAACCCATAATTGATGCACAAATTTCATAATGATTCTCATATCTCACTTAAAGGACATAGATGACCTATATACGAAATGCTATATGGATTATGGTGTTTTTTTGGCTCTTGATTCCTAAAGGATTCATCTAGGGTGAAAGGGCCTTATTTTCCTCCCTCGACCATGACCAATACCAGCTTAAGACTCATCCCTAGCATGTTAGACCTCATAATGGTACCTATACTTCACTTGGGGGATAAATATCACCTCTAAAGGTCCTTTGTCATGGTGTGTGCTCATGTTCATGTACAATGACCCACATAGATACCTTTATGGTGTAAGGAACTTATTTTTGTCCCTAGGCTATGGTTAAGGAATAGATAATCGTCCCTACTATACATAAACTCTTGATTTCATCCATATCTCTCTTGTATGCCAAATATACACTTCAAATGATCAATTTTATGGTCAGAAGTCTTGATAATGGCTCATTAGGTTAAGAACCTTAATTATGGCCTAATTCAATCAATTTCTCCCCTATCCATTGTTTGAGACCCATCCCTAGAGAATAAAACCTCATAGTGTCACCCACATCTCACTCTAAAGGACAATTGAGAGTTGTGATCATAAATGATGGCCAAAGGTAAGATAAAATTACTCCATTCAAGTTAAAGTAAGAGTTTGACAACTTTAGAGGCACCAGTAGTGTTGTGGCAAGTTACGAATACTAGCTTCTTTGGGAATTTGTATAGTACTTCAAAGATTCAATCATGTTTTCATTGGGTGGTAGGATAACCACTAACAAAATCCATGAAGGGAATTGGCAATTCTTGTTACAACCCAAGCCATGCTAGGTAGTTTCTAGAATGGGCAATGGTTGTGAAAGCATTATGCCATTTAGTTGGTGGATATTTTAGTTTGTCTTACTAGAGACTCTTGTGCCTCTTTTTTCTAACCAACAAGAGTGTTAAGTGAGGGTTTTCCTCTATGAGCTAGAAACAAACAATATTCCTTATGCAAATAATGTAAATGTATTGATCAAGTGTGTTGGCACGTGTAACATGATTATCCACCATGAAAATAAATTATGAATTGTCATGTATAAAATTCGAGTTGAATGTCTAGTTTGAGTGGAAAACTCAAGTTGCAAAAGGTCAAGCTGCATCTCTAGTTTGATTTGTCAAACTCAAGTTGTAAAAGTAAAATTTCTTGTCTAGTTCGAGTTGTCAAATCCAAGTTGACAAGTCATGTTGCATGTTGCATGCATGCATGTTGCATGTCGAGTTGCATGCATGCATGTCAATTTGCATTACATGCATGTCTAGTTAAATGTCGAGTTGCATGTCTAGTTGCATGTTGAGTTGGCATGCCATGACACATCAAGTCTCAAGGACGAGTTGCCATAACATGTAAAGTTTAGCTACAAGTCCAGTTGAGTTGGGAAGTCAAGTCCAAAAGGTGAGTTGTGTTGGCAGCCAATAATATTTTTTCAATTGCCATATAAGCTGCCTACACCTGTCTCTTGAACTTCAAATTTCTGTCGCATTTTGCAAACAGAAGACATTTTTATTTCATGCGACATTTGCAAATTGGTTTCGATTTAGTTTTCACGACTGAAAGCGTGAAAAATCCTCCATCACTATTTGGACTGTCGTGATCTTCTCATTGATATTCTGAAAATCACTTACCTTTGGTTTGCTATTAAGTGGTTGGGATGATTTTCAAACTACGTCCATTTACCTACTTTTACTTTGATTGCGCATTTTGATTTTATTTGATTAATAAGCCATTGAGCATGCAAATTTATTGGTTACATTTGATTCTATAAGGGTCATGGTTGATTTTGTTTTTATATGATATGATCCTTATTGTTATGAGCTCTTGACTTATCGATTTTATGAGATCTTTTGTTACAATATTTAAAAAAAAAAACTTCGAATCAAAACATTTGACTATGCAACAAGCGCATTGGTAATATTATGAGTTTCATGGAAATAGCTTGAAGTTATGCAATGGTGTGTTGGTTAACTTTGGGTTTTGGTTTAATGGTTTTAAGTTATGCAATGACTCATTGATATAATATATGGTCTTGGTATGGCAAGTTGATACAATTATCCACCGCCCAAATTGTCGGGTTGGCCGATTCATATGGTTTAAACGATATTATGGTGGATGGAACAACAATGTACTGTGCCATTATTATCCTGCATGGCGGGGATAATCCCACCACCTTCGCACGCATACATTTAATTCATTCCCCTTTGAGCACTTGCAGCTGTTAGCCGTAACGAGTTTCGCCTCTGTGTATTGTATTGTTCAATCCAAACCCTACTATGCACCCAAACCATGGCTCCAGTCGTAAGGGTCGATCCCAACGGTTGCCAAGCATTGCTTATGTTCGATGGTGCTTATAGCGACTTGGAGGAATTCGGATGGCTCCCGTTCATACGAAGATTCGATGGTTATAACCCTAACTTGGCTCGGCAATTTGCGTTAACCTTCGATGGCTGTCGAGCCAAGGTTGGGGATGTGCAGCTGGAAATTGATGAGCAATTTATTAGTTTGGCTACCAGTCTGCCTGCTACTGGACAGAAGTGGTTGAAAAATTGCAAGGTGAAAGATGTCCCGTGGACATTGTTCTTCCGATCTCGGATGGTGAACTCCTGTGACAAAGGATTGCCCGCAAATATGCTAAAACAACGCTGGCATGACCTGCTAATGGTAACCAAGCAATTCATTACTTGCGAGGGCAGGTATGGCTTCGTTTTCTTGTTTCACCTTCATCTATTGATGGTTTTTATAGGCTACGAGCTTAATATGCCTCACTACCTGCATAGGAGTCTGTTTAAGATGGCTAAAAGGTACAAACGCAACCAGGCCGATACCAACCTCTTCCATTTTGGGTTAATTAAAATGCTTATGGTTTATGAGTTGGGGTTACGTCGTGACTGTTGGAGTGATTTTCTCAGTCGTAATGGCTTTGAAGATTCAAGCCCACCATAGGTTGATAAACCTATGGTAATCAAAGGCAAGTCGGTACCACCTGTGCCTTATAGTGATCTCTTACCCAAACCCCTACTCGATTCACCTATGGACCTACCCATTTCTGTGACCCAACGTATGGAAATTCCTAAACCCGTAGCCAAAAAGCCTAAAGCTAAAACTGGTGCAAATTCTAAAGGCAAGAAAAATGCCCGGTTAATCTCTCGCATGGAAAGAAATAAACCGAGACCCCCTATCAACTCGGAGCCTATCATGGTCAGTGAAGATTCTGATTCAGAGATTGAACGTTTCCTTGCAAATGAGTATCCCTACTCAGAAGGTCTGAGTGAAAAACCCTCATACGATTTTGTCAAAAACCTACCACCTCGTTTGCGGAATGATCCCAATTTTCCAGGCATTGAAATGCCTCATGGAACCCTCGGTGACTCGTCGAAACCATCTCCTACTCAACCAGCTGCCCCACCATGTGATCAATGTGGCTTATGGTTGGAAAAATACTACCTAGATGTGCCGATGTTGCAATCCATAATTCATGCTCTGGAGGATCAAGTGGAAAAACTCACCAGTCACAATGCGAAGGTGCAACCCACTGACAAGAGACAACGAACAACAGGTTCAATTCTATTCAAGAACGTCGAGTCGACTACAACAATCGTCAATTCGAAATTGGCATAGCCCGAGCAACCTCGCTGGTATGATTTTCACCCATTTATATGTGACACACTCATAAGCTCTGTTTATAGCGTAGATTGGTGTTGACACATAAGCATGCATTGATGTATATAATTTCGTTTTGATAAATCGAATTTCGTTATCGTTTTAGTTTTGATTTGATCCTATTAATCATAATGTGGATTTGATTGTTTTAAATTGGTTGCAATTGAATGTTCTGTTGCATCTATTATAGACACAAACTGTTTTGCATTTCAAATTTTGAAACACGATCTATGTTTTGATCTGAATTGGTTATGATGCACATGATGGGTAAACGATGGTTATCTGTTACAATTTTATTTACATATGAATTTGACCATCTTGGATACGGTTTGGATTATGTTTAAAAAAAGGTTTTGTTTTATATTTACCCAAATCGTGAATTGATACAAATCGTAACAGTCAGCGAGTCAATTCGTTGTGGCCCGTCGACCCTGTTCTCTTTTGAACGGAAATGACAATGGATATTCGGTTACGAATGGATTTGTAAAACGGAAATGATCATGCCCAGGATGACGAGTTGTTCTATATTTGATTCAAACCTGATTTTATTTGATTGACACCCAGCTTATGGTTATCAATGCTGTTGAATTTTGACTGTGTAACGCCCAACAATCTAAATCTATGGAAAATATGGTTAATATTGTTATGCACTTTTCATTTTGACTGTATCGTAACAGCCTTTCCATATTGGTTTTTGATTGAAACAACAGGAATCTTATGCATATCGTTACAGCAGTATCAAATCGATGTTGAC
>ML795845.1:58330-88298 GCA_009831015.1 Picea engelmannii
GCTAGAGTGACTAAATGGTGATTAGTCACTAGAGCGACCAATGTTCATCATTAAAATGACCAACCTGGAATGTTGGTCGCTAGAGCGACCAACATTTGGACACCGAAAAAAAAAAGGATATTTAGTACAAAAAAAGCAAAAAAAATACGATGAAATTATAAACCGTCGTAATATTTCATCGTAATTTTTGCCCAATGTAGTAGTGTATCAAAGTGGACATGTACAAATATTTTTACAAACTCGGTTGGAAATACATCAGTTAAGTCCTTTTGGCCTTTGAATTCCATCATGAGTGGGTTAAGTGGATTATGGCCCTCATATCCTCTTCTTTCTTCTTTCTCTTGACCAATGATGCACTCTCCTTCTCCTTTCTCCCCTCCAGGTCCATAAGACAAGGTGACACCCTTTCTCCCCTTTTATTCGTTCTTATGGATGAAGGACTGGGTTGAAGCCTCAAAGTTTCCATCTCTTCTCAAAAGATTCAAGACCTTAAGGTACATCACTATGCTTCCTCCTTTTCCCACAATAAGTTTTTTGATGATACCATGTTGATGGGTGTTCCTTATACAAAAGAAGCAAGAACCTTTAAACTAGTTCTCAGTGACTTCATGGAAGCTTCTAAAACCTTGATCAATCATCTTGAGTACCAAATATTCTTCTTTAGCACACCTCTTCTAGTCTAGTTCCACATATCCCACATTCTTGGTTATTAAAGGAGCTCCCTTCCATCCAAATACCTTGGGGTTCCCCTTCTATCTTTGCTAGCATGCAATATGTACTAAGAATGTTTACTTCCATGGCTCAACAAAAGGTTCTCCAGCTGGACCTTCTATCCCCTCAATATAGTTGGCCATTTAGTCCTACTCAAATATTTCCTCAAATATATCCCTATGTATCTCTTCTTTGTTATGGCTTCCCTTAAGCATATCCTCAAGGAAATAAGAAAATTCCAAAGGAATATTCTATGGCAGGGTGCTCAATCGTCAAAGAAATGGGATTTGGTCACATGGAATATTCTCTTTCTCCCAAAACTCAAAGGGAGTATAGGGATGAGAGACCCTGAGATCCTAAGCAAAACATTGGGAGAAAAAACTTGGTTGTGTTGGATTTAGAGAAAAGGGGAATTGTGGAGCCACCTCTAGAAGAAGAAATATGCATAACACATCAACCCGTACGAGCTTATACGCATGTCAGAAGCACACTCAAACTACCTCATTTGGAATGCATCATGGAAAAATAGATCCTTGATCTAGATGCATATCTTTTGGGAAATTTGGGATGGTGATCACTCCACCCCATTTTGGGAAGACTCATGGAAATAGATTCCCTCCCTTCAGTCATACCCTGGGTTTTACAGACTAAAAACTACCTTTCAAGCAATTCATGGAAAACAAGTTCAAAATTATTGGCTTCCTAAATTGAGCCCTTTTGAATGGCATTCATGGCACATTGATCGATATCATCTCCCTCTACAAGACTGCCTCTCTTTTTCCTCCTTGCTTTTAGATCTCAACAACAGGAAAATAAAGTACTCCTCTCAACCAGAGAAACTGAGATGGAGATATTGTCCAACCAATTGCTTCTCACTTCAAGAATATTATCATTTAGCTATCCTCTTGGACGATATTTGGGAAAAATTTTGGAAGTTGAACCTCTGGCCTAAAGTGGCAACCTTTCTCTGGCAAGTTTCTCATAGGAAAATTTTCACTTGGGATCATCTCCTTCATCAAGCATTTATTGGCTCTAGTCTTTGTGTGATGTTCCTTTAGGAAGAGGAATCCATGGAACACCTTCTCAACTCGTGATCATTTAGAAAAATTATTTGGGACCAAGGAGCCATCTCCTTCCACCAAACATATTGTATGAAAGATTCCATCTAGTCAACTATCACCCACTGGCAAGGTAATTTCTTTAACAAACCCATCCTGAACTATATTTGGTAGTTCTTCCCTAGATTTGTTTTATGGGAAAATTATAAGGAAAAAAAATCAACAAATTTTCAAAGATGAATTCTCACAATCTTCCCTCACTTGGAAGAAAATCAAGCTAGACATACAAGAGACTATTCTCAAAGAAAAATGGGAGACTAAAGACATCAAATGTAATGAGCAAGAACAATATCTTATTTCCCCCTGGATTCCCTCACCCCCTCCATTTTCTCTATCACCCCCTCCTCTCCCTCCTGTCCCCATCTCCCCCACCACCTGGTTCCCTCCCCCTCCTGGATTTATCAAGCTTAATTTTGATGGTGTGTCTAAAGATAACCCAGGACCTACCAACTATGGAGGTTTTTTCTGGGATGACAAAGGCAAGATCCTTAGAATCTACCATGTTCATATTAACATCAATTCCAAAAATGTAGTGGAATTTTGGGTTGTCCTTCATGGAATATGCATATCCAGTACCCATCATTTCACAAAGATAATTGTTGAGGGGGACTCAAAACTCATCATACACATGATCACAAATCTCTAACATGGTTCCCCTTCATCTCAATTCTCCACCAACTAGTGCCTCGAGGCTCTTCTTGATCTCCTTCACTATTCTATCCCTTTTATTTATTTCCTCGTTCCATCTCATATCAACCATGAAGCCAACAAAATTGCATACCACCTTGCTAATGAAAGCTTCTCAAATCCTTCGTTCACTATGGATTGTGGTTGGGAGGAGCTCTCATCTTCTCCCCTCAAGTAGTCTTGCCTCTCCTTGGCACAAGAATATTTCACCTCCCCGAATGGGGTATCAAGTGATGGATGTGACAACATGTCAGATGAGAGGGTGGAATCTCCAAGTGTCTCTTATCCAGTAAGAAGCCTAGGTGTTGAGGATGGGGTGGATTATAAGGGACTTTAGGGAATTGAATGGGGGAGATATATCTCACATGATCCGAGCTCTCCATGAATAACATAGAATGATACCTATCATGACCAAGAAAAACATTGATGTGGCTGTACTCCCTGATCATGCTGGTATGATGACCATGAGGGATTTAAATCGCCATTCGAAGAGGGTTGTGGCTTTCAAAGCTTCCTCACTCCACTATATGCTCTAGTATACTCTATTATTTGGCTAGTCTATTCATTATGACTCTATTAAGTAGGATTTTTCCCCTCATCCCCCTTTCATTATGGATCTTCATGGGAGCATGCATAGAATTTACCCCGTCGTCCCCTCACATGCTACTAAGGTAGAAATTGAGGCAACATAATTCTATCATGATTTTGTCCCTCGAGAGGATCAGGCCACTATGCCTTCCCTAGAAGAGAAACTGAAATTAGTCAGATAATTCAAGGAATATGAAGAGGTCGAGCATCAAGTGGCTAGAATTATCCCCGATCTAGGTTTCACAAGAACCCAAAACTCCAAATCTTACAAGACTCTTAAACTTTATTGGAACAAAAAAATGATGGTGGCATTGGGGATGCTCCCCAAAGATCGTGATTTTAGACAACTTAAGAGGCACATGGAGACACTGGAAGAACAAAACACTCATCTAATCTTGATGCTCTCCTAGATTTCAAAGTGCCATGGTGGCTCCTTCCATCTTCCTATTGCAGGTCATCCATGGGTAGAATCTTCTTTAGCTATTGGAAATCAAGCAGATGTTATCCCACAAGTCTCTCAGGTTCCTCATTATAATGATTAACATGATGTCCAAAATTTTAATCATTCTTTGTTAGTGTTTATACATGCCTAAACTATTATAATTTTACTATTTGTTAATTTGAATTATTGGTTATCTAGGTTTAAATTTATCAGACTATTTATTTATAAATTTTGGCTTGGTTTTCCCACAAGGGAAAGAACTCAGACATGGTATCTAATGGTTTTTGAGGATTGACTGTGCATATTTTGGTATCCAAAATATCATAGACAGATATGTAAATTATGTTAATACTTAATATATATCTTAATTACAAAACAAAATAAGTGTATTGTATGTGATTTTGTTAGGTGGATTGCGTATTTTTACCATAACATATAACAACCCGAGAGCTTCATGAAGTTTTCCTTCTTAGCAAAGACCATCAATAAAAAAAGTGTATGTGATAAAATTTGGATTGCACCCCTTATCTAACATCTCATGAAGCACTTTGGTGGCTTCCTTCCATTCCTCTTCCTTACATAAATCATCGATAAGTGCATTATATGTGACAACATTAGGGCATATGTTTTTGTTGTACATTTCATAGAAAATTTTACTAGCCTTGTGCAACCTTCCTTCCTTACATAAACCATCCATAATGGAATTGTATGTGAGAGTGGCAGTTGCATGTAAGGGTCTTTCCCTTTGTTTAAAAGGTTGTCACTCCTCTTTATAAAAAGGGCAAATTTGATATGTAAGTTGAGTTTCTTTAAGTTGATAGAATTCCCTATTTTTAGGAACAAGTATTGTTCTCATATATTTAAAGTTTCCTAGATACTTATATTTCTCTCCAAGCACATTATTGTATGCATATCTTTATAACCCTGGCATGAAATTATGACAATAATAGACATGATGCCATCCACATTACCAAATACTTATCTATGGGGTTAAGTGATTCAGATTTATGAGAGGAACGAAATGAATAATAGATTCAACACAAATATACAGAGAACAAAAACATATATCTAGTGAACAATAACTTCTATTGAATAAATAAAATAGGATGAAACTGTAAAATTGTAGAACTGAAAACAACTTGCTTGAATGGTGGCATTTATCTATGAGACGAGATATGGATTCTACATGCATTCGTCTTAGCAGAATGATTACAATGATGCTCCAGAGGCCTTTAAAAAATTACTCATGAATTCCAAAAACCTAACCCTAGGAGATGAAATTCCAAAAGTTATGTGGGCCCTGATGGGTAAGTTGGTACCTCAACTTCCCAGGGTTGTAACTTTTGCACATGACCTCTGTTTTAGGCATGTGATAGCCTATTGGAAAGGTCTTTTCAAGAACTACACATTATGTCATCAAACTTGACTTCGTCTATAGTTTGACTATGGAAAGCCAAAAAAGCATTGTTTAGGGCCCCAAAACAGTCTTGGAAGTACATAAATATGTAGTGACATGAAAAATTCCAAAACAATCTAGTTGGAATAGGTGGACAACCACCAATATCCACCTGGATGTTTTGTAAGGCTTCATGATAGCCCCAAAAGTGCAGAATCCACAATTACAAAGAAAATGTCATCATTACAAAGAAATGTGTTGAACTAAAAACTGTCAAGAGGAGCCAGTTGGAATAGGTGGGTGGCCACCAATATCCACCTGGACCATTCCTCCCCCCTTAGGAAGCAATGGTCTCCATTGCATTGAGTGCCCCCATCAGGTGAGGAAATTTCTATTGAATTTGGCCTCGGGTGAGCCACTTGTCTTGGTGCAGGAGTTGCCCTGCCTTGACAAATCGATAAAGTTGGATCCTCTGTTGGCGAGTGCCCTTGACCTATGTGTCCACTATATGATCAGTGGATGTTTTTTCCATGCATTTAGGGTTGAGCTCTTTTGGTGTCAATTGTTTTGCGATCTCCAAGGTGTCCAATAATGGTGGAAAATATGGTCGAAGGAGGTCCACATTGAACACTGGGTGCAAGCCAAGGAAGGGGGGAGTTTTGATCTCAAAATAATTGTCACCCACATCCTTGGTGATAGTGTAAGGCCCACAATGAAGTGGACAGAGCTTCTGATGGAGCCTTGTAAGGCACTCTTTCTACAAATGTAACCAGACCTTGTCTCCCACCTAAAACTTGTGTGGTACCCAATGTTGATCAAGGAGTTGCTTGTACTTAGCATTGGCTTTCTACAAAATATCATGGACCTCTTGGGGGATGTGCTAAATCCACTCAATGAATATGGTGGCTTTGTCAGCCTCAGACTGAACATGGGAAAATTCTTCATGTGTGGTTGCAAGAGGTAGTGTAGCTTCAATGGGACCCAAGGGTTGGAATCTCAGCCCCACCTCAAATGGGCTATGGTCAATGGAGCTATGTAGAGCCATGTTATATCTGTGTTTAACATAGGGAAGACTCTCATCCCATGTACGTGGATGCTTATATTTATACATGAGCTAGATGTGCACAATCATCTAATTGGTGACCTCTGTTTGGCCATTGGTTTGGGGGTGGAAGGAAGTGGATTTAGTGATCTTGGTGTCCAATAGTGACCAGAGACTCGACCAAAATGTGTTGAGGAACATGTTGTCTTGATATGAGATGATGGTGTGTGGCATCCCAAAATGGACCCACACTCGTTCGAAGAATATCTTGGCAGTGTTTTTCTTTGAGATGCTCTTCTTCCAGGCTATGAGAATGATCATCTTTGAAAAATGATCAACCACCACAAATGCACAATCATTCCCTTGCTTGGTGGATGGAAGGACAAACATGTAAGCCATAAATATGGATTCCCAAGGCCTCTCGAAAGTAGGAAGAGAGGTGTATAAGCCTTGACTTAGGACTATTGATTTTTGTCTTGGCAATGGCACATGCAGTGCAAGATCTGATATAATTTTTGACGTCCTATCAAATTTTTGGCCAATAAAAATGTTTCTATAGAAGGACCACAATTTTCTCCATGCCAAAATTTCCTGCCATCCAACTGTAGTGAGCCTCCCAAATCAGCTTTACACGATTGCTTGTGGGAACAAAGAGGTGGCCCAGATGGCATAAAGTTCCATCCTGAATGTGAAAATCAATGATATCTATGCCTATACCCAAGAGATGATAGATGGTAGCGAAGTCAAGATCATGCTGATAAAGTTGGGGCCACTCACATGCCTCATGCCCACAGGATTGAAGCACAGTTGTGAGTGCAACAATAGGAGGTCAAATGAGGAAGTCAATGACACAATTTGTGCTCTATGTTTTATACTTGATGTTGAGATGGAACTGTTGCAGGTGTGTGGACCACTTTTGGTGGTAGTCGTTCTGCAACTTCCCTTGTGTTTGTATGAACTGAAAAGGCTTCTGATCTTTGTTGATTATTGTATCCTTTCCCATAATGTAATGTTTCCATTGACGATAGGCTTGCACAATGGAATACATTTTATTGTCATGGGTGGGATATTTTTGGATGGTATCTGAGAGTGTCTCACTATGGTATGCTACTGGATGATTGTGTTAAGTGAGAATTGTGCCTATAGCATAGTCAAATGCATCAGTATCAATCTTGAATGGTTGTTTTAGATCGGGTAAGAAGATTACTGGAGCCGAGCACAAGCGATGCTTTAGATCATCAAATGCTCGTTGTTGTGCCTTCCCTCATGCGAAATTTTTCTTTCCACCTCCCTTGGTCACTTGGATAAGGGCCCATGTAATATGGGAGAATCCCAACATGAACCATCAGTAGACATTGGAAAGTACCAAGAAGCTCTGAAGCTCGGTTAGTGTGGTCGTGGATGGACAGTCATGGATGACTTGGATATTAGCTGGATCCACATGTACCCCATGCTCATCAACAATGTATCCCAAGTATTGGACCTTGTTCATGCCAAAGGAGAATTTTTCTAAGTTGGCATATAGCTTGTGTTGCCGCAGAGTTCTCAAAACTTGTTGAATATGTTGCATGTGCTCCTCCCAAGTTCTGTTGAAGATGAGGATGTCATCCAGATAGACCACCACAAAAGAGTTGTTGAAGGGTCTCAATACATCATCCATCAACCTCATGGAAGTTGTTGATGCATTTGTTAAGACAAATAGCATGACCGACCATTCGAAGAGACCTTCTTTAGATTTGAAATTTGTCTTCCATACATCAGTCAGTTTGATGGGAACCTGGTGGTTGCTCAACTTTAGGTCAATCTTGTTGAAGAAATTTTCCCTCTTGAGTTGGTCAAGAAGGTCATCAATTTGGGGAATTGGGTATCGGTTCAAGACTATGATTTTGTTTAATGCTCTGTAATCAATCCAGACCCTCCAGGTCCTATCTTTCTTCTGCACTAGTACAATCAGGATTTTGCAAGGGGAGGATCTAGGTCGGATGTGCCCCTTTTGAAGAAACTCTTGGATCTGATGCTTGATTTCTTCATTTTCCATCAGCGAGAGATGATAGACTGGTCCATTAAGAAAAGGTGCACCGAGGGTTAGATCAATTGGATGCTTGACTTGGAAATGTGTTGTTACCTCGATGGGTGAGGAGAAGATGTCTCTATACTCTTCCATGATCCTGTCCACTTTCTTCTGCTGCAAAGAGAGGCTCTGTGTAGAGGACATGGATGTGGCGATGACCTTATGCTTACTATGAGAACGAATCACAAAGAAGAAAAACTTCTCGGTATGTGAAATTACCTTACTTCATTGCTTAGAAGAGATTAAATAAATAGAGGTAGGGGACGCTACCTCTAGTATCCTGTACAATTGTCTACCCAAAGTAATAATAACACTGTGGGGTCTAGACTCATACACAACATGTCACTTCCACAAATATGGTTGGACTAAAAGAACATCACAAACTTCAAGGGGATCAATATCACATAATATCTTGTCTTTGAAAGGCTTGATGTCATAGATCAGACGACATTGTTGGTTGATGTGAAGATATCTTCCTTGACGAAGCCAACTGATGGTGTAGGGATATGGGTGCAGTGTTATCGGCAGGTAAGAAAAGTGTAATAGTTTTACTTTTTATTTCTTTTTGTCTACTTAGATATTCATTTTCTGTGAACAAAGTGTAATAGTTTTACTTTTTGTTTTCTTTTCTTCTACTGAAATATTCATACCTTTGTGATAATATTCTTAGTGGAACATGAAAAAGTACTTTTGTTTTAACAAGTTTAAGATATCAAATGCAAAGTACATTTTTGTCTACAACTTGGAAGTAGCTCTAATTTGTAATGCATATGGCCACTGCCTTTTGAATTTTTTACCTCCTCGTAACATTCTTAGTCAGATCAAACCATCAAAATGAGTTATAATATTTCACCTTAATTATGCACTTGTCAATGACACATATTTCCTTTTATAAGCAAGAATAACCTACTATCATAAGGAAGAAATTCTTTCCAGAGGTACTTTAGCTCAGAATAGGTTAATTTAATGTTTTAAGGAAAAATGAATCAAGCAATATGAGGACATGAATTCATGAAATGAAGATACCTCTTTTAGGCTGGATGACTTTCATTTTCAAAGTCCCCAATTTGTGTAGACAAGGATGGATGAATTTCATTGTGACCAAAAATATCATTAGATTTTATTTCTTGATGTGGAAAGGAGATGCTCTTTCCATGTTGATTGGGGTAAACATTTCTCTTTTTGTTTCTTGGGTATAATTCTTAATCCCCTTTATCCTTAATAACCATCTATTTTTCGAGATCGTTGTGTAGTCTCAATCAATGATTCCATTGTAATGCCTATTTCCCTTGTTAGGATTTTGGATGTCTAGAGTTTTCGCATTCATGTTTATGGTAAAAAGGCCTTCAGAGCCTCATTATACTCATATTATTGATAATGAGCATAGCTGTCACATCTCTTCTCAGAGATAAGATGCCACCATCTAACAAGCTTGTTTTCAGTTTGCATTTTATAGTTTTCAACATATTTCTTATTTAATAGAAGTCAAGTTTTATTATATCTCTGTTATTTTTCACTATGTCTCTGTGTTAATATTATAAATCTAGGTTTTCATTTCATTCCTCTCATAAATACTGATTAGTGGTATCAGAGCGGTCTTCTCCTTGTCATTTTTTTAATGCATGTCCCCGACGCGGTCAGGGTATAAAGAGTTGGGTCTCAAGCTCATTTCTCTTGACGACAACTTCTCTCACACGTCCAAGAAACCATCCTTGGTGTGCGAAAAGAAAGACGACGGGACATGAGATCCTTTCAAAATGTTCCTCGAGAAATCCCTTGAGTGACAAAGGAATGAGATGATGGACAAATTTGCACAAATCCTTCGATGACTATCGACAAGCGATGCATCCACCTCAAGCAGAGGCACCACCCCCTTCAAGGTACAAAGAAATTTTGGTATTCATATATTTGAAGGTAAAATAGATGTGGATGTCGTAGATAAATGGTCAAACCTTCTAGAAGTGTATTTTTTTGTCTAGAACTTTTTTGATAGAGAAAATATTACATTTTTGCTCCTCAAGGTTGTCCCCCATGTCAAATATTGGTGGGATACTTTATGTGAGCAAAAGGAAATAGAGGGATCCAAATTATTTGTAGTTTCACCCACTTGGGGTTGCTTCAGGGATGTTATTAAAGAACAATACTACTCTGTTGGAAGTTATGACGACTTGTATACAAGATGGACCACACTACGACCAGAAAGAGACCAAACAGTACCATAGTTCACCAATGTCTTCCATACCTTGCGCACCAAGATGGGTATCAAATATTATGAGTGACATATGGTGCTTAATTACCATGACAGTATGCATAGATACATCTAGACAAAAATGTAATTTTTGGACATCTCGTCCTTGGGCGCAGCCTATCGATATTCCATCAAAATCGAGCAAAATCTTAAACAAAAGATGCGACAGTTTGGGTCTAGGAACCCCTCTCATCCGAAGCAGGGAAAGGAAAGCCCCAACCCACATAACAAAGGATAGAGAAAATATGGGAAACATTAGGACAACCATTCCAAGCCACAAGCAAAGAAGGACAATGTGAAGACGAAGAAAGATACCAAGAAGTGGTGCGACTTCCATAAGATCCCCTGGTATAAAATTGTTGATTTCCACTCAAAGCAGTGATTGGTGGCTGAGGTGAAAGCCTCTAAATCAGATGTGGTTTCTGACTTTAATTTAGAACCAGAAAAGGGGAGATGGATCATTGACGTGGAACCCAGTGCCACCTTTTCTACCACCAATATCTATCCTGGTGAACCTAATGATCCAGAGGAAGGAGAGTGCCTCTTTCATTCAGAGATGTGGGTGAAAGGAACTCTACTGCACTTTGTCGTTGATAGTGGTAGCCAAAAGAACCTCATCTCAGCAGAGGTCATCAAGTGGCTAGCCCTGCCAACAACACCACACTCACAACCCTACAAGATCAGATGGCTCGATAAAGGAAGCGATCTTCACGTCAACCAACAATAATTAGTACATATAAGCCCAAAATGCGACAAAATATTTCCACGTTTCTATAATTCGTCGAAAAATGCATTAATTTTTTGTCTTTCTTTTAATTTTGTTTTGTTTTGGCCTCGACGTTCGTCGCTATAGCGACAATTTCAGAAAACTATCTATATATCCAAGAATTTTTGTCTCTATATCGACACTTGTGCCACACGTGTGAACCACATGTGCAGTGCAACAATTATTGACTTTTTTCAGGGTCAACTCATTTATTTTCGTCACTATATCAATAGGAATTGAACTATAAATACATGTCCTTAAGACAAATTTTGACAAATTTGCTATAGTTGTGACAATTTTGTTGGTGATTGTTTGAGCTCTAATTTTTTTGTCACGTACTAATTTAACACATCCAATTCTCGATCTACATAGCTCGGATTTTAGAATTGCAAGGTTAGTATTTTTAATTTTTCTGTCTTTTTTAATATAAAGCTACGTTAAGAAATTTTAATTTCAAATTTTTTAACCAATTTTGTTTTTTTCGAAATTTAGCATTGCTACATATATTTCGTGTGATTGAACGTCGAAGTATATTTTTAAATTAATTTTTTCAAATTTTATCATTGCAACATATATTTCTTCTGATTGGACCTTGAAGTATATGAAATTTTAATTACAATTTTTTTTCAATGTTTTAACAAAATTTAATTTTTTAAATATTTAATTGGTTCTTATAGGCAATTATGGTGTCAAATTAATATACTATGAATGAAAATACAAGGAGGCTTGATCATTTTAGAGTGGCATTGGAGGTGAAGGGCGATGGAAAATGTTATTTCCCTTGCAATGATTGCAAGGGCTTGCAAACAAGAAGAATTTTAATAACAACAACTGGAAAACATTGTAGGGAGAAGGGGCACATTGAAGGGGGTTATGGATATCATCCCTTGGTAAGACATTATTCAATATATAATGTATTTATTGTAATAGTGATCATGTCATGTATTTTTAAAATGTTTTAAATCATTTTAATATATGTTCTATACACACTAATTTTAATACATTGTTTGTAAATATAAAGACAATGCTCCAAAATGTCGATCGCCAGAGAGTTATTTGCCAAGTAGTAGAAAAAATACTACTTTACAAGGTGAGGAATAAGGAGATCAGAATATTGAATATCAAGTTCTTAATGATGATATGGACGAAGATAACATTATTTATACAAATCAGGAATATGAAATACATATATTGATCCAAGACACATTTGCTCCAATGGATAAGGACAAGCAGGATGATATTCATGATGTTGATCCTCTACTTGAGAAGTCACGACAACCTCTTTATGAAGGCTCAACAACAAATCTTCTATCTACCATATTCTTGTTGGTGAACTTGAAGATTTTGAATGGTTTATCAATCACCTGTCTCACACAGATCCTAAGGTATGTAATGTATTATTTATGTCATGCTGACATGTACATAAAGGTTGACTATTTTTCTATATTGTTATTGTTAATTAATTCTTAAAGTAGGGATGCGATATTTATGATTAATATTGTTTACGTTGACTTTTTTTTTGAATGGTGTAGATTGTTAGGTGAATTTCTATTACCACTGTCAAATATTTTATCACGCACATATCGAGAAATATCTTTGATTATGAAAGAAATTGGAATGGAGTATCAAGTTATTGATGCACGTCCTAATGTTCATATCATATACTATGGACAATATGCATCAGAAAATGAATGTCCACAATGTCAAATAAGTAGATATTGAACCGATCAAGCAAAAAAAAAGGTTCCTTGCAAAGTTCTTCGTTATATTCCCATAATTCCACGTTTCCAACAGTTGTTCATGTGCCAAAGTATAGCATGGTTTATGGATTTCCATGCAAAGAACATAAGTGAAGACGATGTTCTTTGAATGCATGCAGATGGTTCTACATTGAAGAACATTGAAGAAAAATGACCAATTTTTAAAGAAGAACCTTGTAATGTTATACTTTCATTGGCAGTTGATGGTGTCAATCCATTTGGTGAGCTTCGTTCTACTTACTCAGCATGGCCCATTTTTGTTATAAACAATAACCTTCCTCCTTGGATGTCGATAAAGAGAGAGCACACAATGTTGGAAATGATTGTTCTAGGTATTTAATTAACTTGTCCTTATTTACTTGAAAGTATGACATAATATTTCATTTCTTTGTTTCGCGCATGATAATTATATATTATATATATAAGGACGTATAACTAAATATAATTAATGTATGTTGAACCAATTAGGAAAGTATCAAGTTAAAGACATGAATGTATATATTGAGCCTCTTATCGACGAGTTGTTGAAATTATGGGTTGGCATTACTATGTATGACATCTCTAGACCAATAGGGAAAAAAAGGATTTCAATTCCATGGAATACTTGCATGGACAATTCATGATGCTCCCAGGTTAACACATTTTTGTGATATATAAGTTTCTGTTGCGCTTTAATATTATATATTTTTTTGAAAATATCATGCATTTTTTAAAATTGTAATCCTAATTTTCTACATTAATTCATATATCTTGTAGGTCTTCAAACAAAGGATAAATTTGCATGTCCAGTTTGTGGTCCTAGGATAAAATATTTTTGATCAAGAAGTTTAGGAAAGGAGGTGTTTGATGAGTATAGGTACTTTCTTCCTAAGAACCATAGTTATCGAACTATCGAGAAAAAAAATTAAATGGTAAAGAAGAGAATGGAAAAAAACCACGAAGAAAGACACCTCACCTATGGAAGTTGGAATATAATAGAAATGGTCAAGGTATGCAAATTATTTATGTACCATATATATAAATCTTATGATTTTTTTGAATTTTGTTCAGCATGGTACCCAACTATATTGATTAATTAGTGTTAATGTGATTTTGTGTATGTTTCATGAATGGCGTTAAGGCATGAATGAGATTCCACGAGGAATGAAAATTTACCCCATACAATTCAGTAGGTTTCCCTACTAAGAGCACCTACAAATAGTTCATTTGTTTGATACAATGCATATCTGGAAGAATATAACATAATTGTTATGGTGAATCTTATATGGAAGGACTGACAAAAAAAGAATTGGAAATATTTGTGCTGACATCCAGGAAGCTAATCACACATTACAAAGTGTGATTATTAATTCTAATGGTGATGATTGAGAACAAAATATTAGTCTTCCATGGTTGTTGACAGAGAAACAGAGCAATGTTGTAAAAGAGGTCATTCAAAAAATTAAGTTTCCAACGAGGTTTTCGTCGAACATACAAAATATCTTAACGAAAAAAGGTGATTTTGGTGATATTAAAACACATTACTAGAATACATTCATTAAGGTAATTATTAGGTATATTAACATATTGGTATTTTTAGTAATTTTTTTCTCTTATTTGGAAATAAATATTAATGATTTGGTTTTTGTTACAGTATGTTCTACCTCTATCTCTCCCAGAGAGAATTGACAACAACACAAAACAAGTTATATATGATCTTGGAAAATACATGAGGTAAGTAATGCATTTTTATATGGAAAATTTTTCATCAGTGCTTTGTAGAAGAAATTATGGACATATTGTGTTTTATCTACGATTTTATATATGTCGTGATATTGTTCAAACCTGTTATTTTATTGCACCATTTGTAGGTGGCTTTCATCTAAATAAATCTATAAAGAAGATATAAGGTATTGGAAGAGAGAGATTCCCCTACTAATGTGTGAAATGCAGAAGTATCTACCTCCAACATTTTTCAATGAAAAAGAACACTACCTCATACACCAAGTTGAGGAGATTGAATTATGTGGACCAATACACACGAGGTCGATGTGGATGGTGGAGAGGTATTTGAAGTCAATGAAGGATTTTGTTAGACAAAGAACATGTCCTGAGGGTTCTATGGTGGAGGGCTATATGATATATCAATGCATGGTATATATTAGTCAATATCTTCCTAAATTAGCAGAAAATATGAATGTTCCTCGCATTTGGCATCTTGACTCCATCAACAAATTTGAAGGGGAGGCCCTATTGGGGAAAGGTAGAATGAGGACCTTGAAAGGTAATTAGATGTTGTAGATTTAATATATTGTACATTTAATTTTTCAATTTTATATTATCGTACTCATTGATTTATTTTTATTCCATCAACTATATTAAACTTTGCCAATGATAGATAATTATTGATATTCAATTGTTATTTTTTCATATATTTGGTCGAGAGTGGGATTCTCTACATTTATACATTGAAAACAATCTTGATTGGATGGAGTATTGGATAGAACGATGTGAAGAATACTATGGTAGGTTATCATGGGAAGGGGTTAGTAAGATGATTAAAACAATGCATCATTGTCGACATGAATTTCTTGATCAAACACAAAGGGAAATTCATTTAGCCTTTGGTTTAAAAGATAAAAAGGAAAGTATATTCACCCACATTTTTATATTTATTTCCAATTATATCAATGTATTTGGTTTGTTTATTTTTTGAAATATATATTTACTAAGTCCATATTATATGATGTTTACTAATTGACAATGCATTTTTTACTTGTTGTCCATGTTGTAGTTGAAAGACCACAAGGCTATGTGGTGTAATGGTTGTAAATTTCGTATCAAAAAGTTGGATGATAAGGTGAAAGCCTCAGATTGTGGGATAACTGCAATGTTTAAGGTCACTAATGTTTCCTATAGAAGTGACAGGAATCTAGAAGAAACTGAAAATATGTACTATGAGTATTTGGAGGATATAATTCAATGTGATTTTAACTCCTTTAAAATAGTGTTGTTTGAGGTCAAGTGGTACAGGCTACAGATGCATGAACGTGATCCTGAAAGAAATTTTCTTGAGCATGCTAATGGATTTACCATGGTTGATACAAGGGAATTTGAACCAGGTACAGAGCCTTATTTTCTTCCAAGTCAATGTGAGCAAGTATTTTACTCAGAGGTACCTGGTAAAGCAGGTTGGTCATACGTTGTTAGATATGATCCAAGAGGAAGACCAATAAAGTATAATCATGTAGTGGAAGAAGATAATATAGAAGAAGAAGATGATGATGCAGATCAGGAGCAGGTGGTTGCAGATGTGTCGGATGAAGAAGCCAAAGAAGTTGATAATCCAAATGTAGCAGACAATGTTCTCATTGATGATATCAATGATGATATCGAAAATGACGTTGATGATGATGTTGATATGAACGATCCTTTCAACATTATCGATTTTGAACTAGATCATGATACATATGTTGATTTGGATGAAGAAGAAGATGAATGATATTTAAATGTTGAAATGTACGAGGTAAGTGACTATATGTTTTCTATGATTTATTCTATTAATTATATATATTTAGTATTTATATGGTTTATTGTTTTTTAAGTGTTTACTTATATAGGCTAATTACGTTTTTTAAGTTTTATGCCATTTTTGTATGTAGTGTGTTACATGTTATTTATTACGTTAAATTAGGTATAGGGGAATTGAGAGTGATGTGAGGGGGGGGGCATAATTAGAGCTTCCACATTCATGTGGTTTCCCCTGTTCAGTATAGAATTAATTATTCTTGAAACCAAGAGAAGCTCATTCAAGTTTATTATATGCCAATTTGAGAAATTTTATGTAAAGATGAGGTGATGAGCATGTTCAAAACAATGGAAATATGGTTCCTAAACACACAACCTGCACACATAGAAACAAGACCATTCCATTAAACAAGTCATGAAAATTGGCCTTGTTGTCGGATTTTACCTTTAAAAATTGTTATTTGTTTTTTCGAATTGGCCTTGACGGTATGAGGGGGTTTCCAGACTCAAAGGCACATGCATTGACTATATGGGAGAGTTTTTGGACTAAAAAAGAGTCTAACAAACAATTCAAAAATCAAATATTCTTTGTTAATTCTATCAAAAACCAAAAATAAGGAGCCCCTGCTCATGTACTTGACCCTGCTTATAACTCACATGTGGATGGGGCCAACGTTGAATTTTTTATTTTATTTGTGCTATTATGAACTGAAATTTGACATGGTTAGACTATATGCATAAAATGATGGTATGGGAGGGTTCCCAAGCTCAAACATGACTCACACAAAAAATTCAACAATCCAACAACAAGCCTTTGGAATAATTAATGTGAATGGGGCCAATGTTGAAAATTTTCCAATTTGTGCTTGTATGGACTGAAATTTGACATGGTTAGACTAGATGCATGCATTGATGGTCTGGGAGGGTTGTTGGACTCAAAAATGACTCACACAAATAATTTGACAATGAAACAACAAGCCTATAGAATAATTAATGTGAATGGGGCCAATGTTGAATTTTTTCAATTTGTGCTTTTATGGAGTGAAATTTGACATGCTAGGACAACACAAATGCATTAATGATGGTATGGGAGGGTTTCTAGACTCAAACATCAGTMAAAAAAAACAATTTGAAAATAAAATTTTCTTTGGTTATTCTATCAAAATCCAAAAATAAGGTGTGCTTGCTCATGTATTTGACCCTGCTTATAACTAACATKTGGATGGGGCCAACATTGATTTTTTATTTTATTTGTGCTTGTATGGACTGAAATTTGACATGGTTAGACTAGATGCATACAATGACAGTATGGGAGGGTTTCCAGATTAAAAAATGACTTACATAAACAATTCGACAATCAAACAAAAAKCATATATAATAATTAATGTGAATGGGGCCAATGTTGAAAATTTTCCAATTTGTGCTTGTATGGACTGGAATTTGACATGGTTAGACTAGATGCATGMATTAAYGATCTGTGTGGGTCATTGGACTCAAAAATGACTCACACAAACAATTTTACAATCAAACAACAAGCCTATAGAATAATTAATGTGAATGGGGCCAATGTTGAAATTTTTTCAATTTGTGCTTTTATGGACTGAAATTTGACATGCTAGGACAACACACATGCATTAATGATGGTATGGGAGGGTTTACAGACTCAAACATGAGTAAAAAAAAAAATTCAAAATCAAATATTCTTTGGTTATTCTATCAAAATCCAAAAATAAGGCGTGCCTACTCATGTACTTGACCTCGCTTATAACTGACATGTGGATGGGGGAAACATTGAATTTTTTTTATTTGTGCTTGTATGGACTAGAATTTGACATGGTTAGACTAGAAACATATAATTATGGTATGGGAGGGTTTCCAAACTCAAAAATGACTCACATAAACAATTCGATAATCAAACAATGAGCCTATAGAATAATTAATGTGTGTTGGCACAAGGGCAGACCCAGGGTTCAATGCTACAACAACGCACCAACAAAACCCTAACTACCGACCCTTTTGGAAACACCTACAGAGAAAATGAAGTCTCACCTGAGGTAGAGGCAAGGGTGGTTGTAGGACTCAAATGTCTGCAACCTTAGCTAGGACACAGATCTGTGATTCTAACATGTAACAGAGCACTTAGCACAGACATTTCATCAATATTTGACCACTATCTACTCCGCAGATGAAACATATCATCGCATCATTCATTCAGATCTGATGTATCTAAGAACTTATCATCGAGAGGCAGATTAGATCTACCCGATTCAAGCACTAAGCACATTCACATAGGTCAGATCTAACATCCATATGCGTCGTTATCATAAAGTATAAACAGATCTATCTATCTATATCAAAGCACTTAGCAAGTAGAGACATAAACACACCAACACATCGCACAAAGCATAGAAACACAGCATGTACGTGGTTCACCCCCACCTTGGGGATAAATCCACCAACTCTTCTTCTTTATTATATTCATTCAAGCTTCTTACAAGCACATAGCATCAAAACCCTACTCCGCATATGACAGGAGATATGTGCGCACCTCGCCAGATCCTCCTTCCCCGAGCTAGGATATAGCACTAAGACCTCTATAGTCACTTGCACTCAGCTCTACAAGCTTCACACAGTATGCACAGAGAACTTACAATCCTTTGATCACTTAGATCAATCACTAGCACTTAGCCCAATATCACACATATATGTATATGCCTTAGCACTTAGCACCATTTGCAACTTTTATCTCTTACATTGCCTAGAAATCTATTTATACTTTACAAAATAGGCCTAAACATGGGTAAACCCATGGGATGACATTCCCATACCCGTTACATAATCCCAAATCCCAAAATGGGGACGATATCCTACGATCTCTACTTTGCCTTGCGCTCCGTCTTCGACGGGCTTTCAAAGTCCCAAAATAGGTCAAAATTGACCAAGGATCTCCCAAAACCTGGTCAAGGGCCAACAGGACCCCAACACTCACCTGTGACTTGTCTCGAGTCACTCTGATCTGGGCAGTTTTTCTTTGAAATCCTCAATCTTTGCTCGAGCTGCTTCGACTTGTTGTTGTGCCACAGCCTCCTGTTCAACGAACTCTTGGATGACTGCATCGTTGATAGGTCCTTCTAGGCATTGTTCAGCTGTAGTGACAACCTGCTTGAGTTCTTCTCCTCGGCCTTCGACCTCTGTGAACAATTGGTAAGCCTTATCTTGTATAGGTTGGAGCCTCTGAGTTACTTCCATAACTCTGCTCTAGATAGTGTGGATCTGTTGTTGGGTAGTGCACTGCTCTTGGGATCGTTTCATTCTTTCCACAGGTGGCAAGGGCTTCAACTGCGCCTATATTGTCTCTTCTTGTTTTTTTTCTTCCTGGAGTTGTGATTCCAGTGTCTACAATTATGGGTTCTCAATGAGTTTCTCATACATCTGGGCACTGCGATTACTCAGCTGCTTGCATTCCATGGCAAGGGCATTTATCCTTTCAACTTCACTCCAGGCGGTTGATTCTCTTTGATCCCTTACATCCTGTGGAGTCTTGGGTACTGTGCGAAGCTCTAAGTCTACTATGCATTGTTGTAGCTGTTGAATGGCTTCTGCGAGATACTCTACTTGCTTTGTGACTTGGTCCTCTACCTTTATTTCTAATACTATCACAGAGCGAAGTGCTATGTTGACTACTTCTTTCACTTCGAGTTTCTCTGGGAGCAACTGTTCATTTTCTTGCTGCATCTGTGCTTTTTCTTCATCGAACTTCGCTTGGAGAGAAATATTTTCCTATTCTGTAGCATTGCATTATTCTACAAGTACATCTTGCACTTGCTTCAAGGCCTAGGTGGCTTGTTTTGTTTCTTCTTGTGCTTGTCGAAGGAGAGATTTGACTGTATCAACTATTCTTTGGAGTTGGGTTGGCTCATATCCCAACTCCGGTTCTCCCGATGGCAGGGGCGCAGTGGAGACTGCGTAGATGGACTGAAGGGTCTGTTGTACCCCTCAGAGTTCAACTTGAATTCTATCATATATTTCTTCCTGCTTGACTTCTTGTTTCTCTGCTATTTCCAATGAAGCATCGTTCAGGGCTGCTATGATGAAGTCAAAATCATCAGAAGTGAGGACAGTCTGCATCTTGGTCATGGTGTCTTTTGATTTCTTACGGGAAGAAGGTTTCGGGGGGGGTAACCTTCCTCTTATTCAAGGGGTCAATCTCATCTTTGGGCGGTGTTACTTCACCTGGCTTATGTTCAGCTTCTACTTCATCATCACCCCCTCGGTCAAGTGACATTGAAGAAGTCTTCCCTGAGGTGATGCTTAAATTTTGGACCTCCTCAATCTTCTGGGGTGTATTTTGTTCTTTATGAGTGTCCTCTGGGCTGTCAAGATCAGATATCTCTACAGGTTTGGCGGGGATAAGGAGGTCAATAGACCATTCCTTAGTGATCTCATCAAGGTCTTCTTCTATAATTTTATAATATGACTGGAGCTTCTATTTATGTTCATCTACTCGCGTTGTAATGTAGATGAAGTGTCGATCTACATTGAAATTCATCAGGGGTCAGAACCTTTGTAAGGTTTTTGGAGTCATGTGGGGCTCAACTTCGATGGCTCTCTTTAGATGGAGGTAATATGTATGAAACACAACATTCGACTGCCACTGTTTGTTCATATCACTTGAATACCAAAGGGTAGTGAACTTCGCAGCAAGCGGTTTGAACGGATTTATGTCTGGGAAGGTCTCACCTTCTAGCGTCTCCCATGCAACAAATGCAATGAGGATCAGGAGCCAGCTGAAATGAAATTCATGACCATGATCCTATGCTTCTCGACAATCTAGTTCCAACTGGTTAACTAGGTACTTTGCCCAGTTCATCTGTAGGCCTTTCGCGCACTTCCCTGCAAGGTCAACAATAAATCTAGTGACCTGTGTAGGTCGGTTCTTCCTTACTAACTTTCCACCTATCAGTTGACATTCTAGGAACACTGCGCCACTCTAGATGGAAGTTACCTTGTAGCCTCTTGTTCCCTTCTCAACATCGTCATATGTATCCTTGATCTTCTATGCTAGCGCATGATCTATGGCCTTTCCTAGGTAGAAGTCTTGTGGGTCGGGTCCTTGCATACTCATTCATGTGATCTTGTGGGTCGGGTCCTTGCATACTCAGTCCTGTGATCTTGTGGATCAGTGTGGGCTCAACTGTAATACGGTGGTCTAGGCATAAGTAGCCACCATGGTAACACTACAGTAGTAGCTTGACACATGCGTTGACTTCCTGGTGTCTTCCGAAGTGTGGGATCTTCATGACATTCAACAGGGTGGACTATGCAAGGTTCATCGTCCACGGATAGGGAATTATCTTTGAATTCTTCCCCTTTGTTCTAGTTAGGTACTTGTATGGGCGAGCATACCATAGATCTTGAAATCTATGAGGTTGAAGTCGTTGAACTTCAATGTTGTGATCTTATCTTGCTCTGCTTGAACTACGTGTATCCCCTTTGGGAGGTACGCAGTGACCATGGTGTACTCGAAATATCTTGGTACACTATCATAATTCACTGCACCAACCAGAGGCGGGGTATAATCGGGAAATATGGATGGAATCAACTTCACGTTTGCTAGGTCGTCTTTGTGCTTGGTTCTCTTTTATGTTGAGGTTCAGGATGATCCGGCTCCATGAGCAATTGACAGAGAGGATTGCAGTCCTCTCGTCGATGACGCTTGTACACCTGCAGACATTGACACGACTCGTTCAGTCATGAGGTAGATCAGAACTTCTTCGACAACTTTCTCTGTAGTGTTGAACTCGTTCGACATACAAGCTTGGGGTTGGAAATCTCGGGTTCGAGGAGTAGCTTAGACACTACAATGGGATAGAGGACAATAGTGTAATGATCATTGTGTAAAATCAACGAGTCTACGGGCTCAGATTCACGGTTAGCAAAAGTGTTCTCGGTGCATGGTGCGACGGGATAAATATATAACTTGGCAACGGATCTCTTGCAATGGGCGACAAACCTTCATTAACTCCGTTCTTTCTGTTACAACAATGGTCTAGTGGCGAACCATAAATTCCTTTCTACCCATTCAGAGGTTCGACCGAATGGTTATATTATTCCCAACGGTTATATTGCTTCACCCTGGAAAAGTGGCATGTGACGTTGTTCTACTATCCCGACGAGGCTCCAATTTTGCAAATTTTCCCTCTATGAAGTTCCCTCTGGAACCTTCTGTAACTTTTCAATCTTATCTCTCTTCTTACTTAGCTTTTTGGCCTTCTTTCCAGTGAGATTTGTCTCGGTATTCCTTTTTCCATTTTGATTCTTATCTGCTTTTGGCATAGTTACTTCGCGTTGTTGAGATTATTTCCTAAGATTTGAGGGTGATACTTCTTCTTTATCTGGACTAGGTACTTCAATATTCTGTGGGTCTTCTAGTGTTCTTGCAGTTTCAACATCTGGGTCTCTGGTGTTAAATAGCTTCGATCTATTCTTTTGTTCTTCAATCAAGTGTGTGATCCTTCTAGTCATGAAATGCTTTAACTCTTGCTTTTTCTGCTCTAAAACTTCTTCTTCTTCCTTCCTTCTAGCCTGATCTCTTTCAATCCAAGGTTTTCCTAGTAACATGGTAAATGGGGCGTTGTTCTCAATAAATTTAACAATCTTGAAATCCTCCTCTGTCGAAGTCCCATTGGCATTCATAGGTATCTAGGTGAGCTTTCCACATAGGTTTATCAGCTTTCCTTTGAATAGTCCTATTCTTCCTAATGAAGGAATCATAGCAGACCTTCCTATAGCTTCCCAAGTTCTTTCTATCATGATATTCACGTGTTTCCTCATCTAGAACACAGTCAATGTTGAAGTCTCCTATTCTTACTTCAATACATTATTTTTCTTTGAAGACCTTTGATAAACTGATATGTCAGTGATCATTCAGGGTGTCTTTTATCTGTAGCAATACTTTCTCTGATTATTTCTGGGGTTCTGCCATAATCATAGTTTTTGGATCTTCCTTATGGTTTTCTTGTCTCATGTTCATTTCTTCAAGCTTAGCAATCATTCTAGGGAAATCCAATACTTCATGGTCCATAGCTTTGCAACAAATACAACTAGGTATTCTCCCAGGGCATTCCTTAGCAAGATGTCCTGGTCTTCTGCAACTGTAACAGAGGGTTAATCCTCTCTTTCTTTTAAATGATTCCCATCCTTTCCTGTACTGCGTGCTAGGATCATGGTAGCTAACCTACAAACATTTATTTCTAGGATCCTGCATCCACTTGTTAGTCCAAACATTCTTTCTATGCATAGTTATAACATATCTTTCACTATTCTTATCAGATCCACACAAGTCAAACCTTCTTTCATCTATTAATGCCCTAGTTTTCAAGCTAGGACAGAATCTATCAAACATACCTAGATCCATATTGTTGAAACAAAAATTTCCACTTATCTTACTTCTACAGAGCACAAAGCTTTCAAATCTAGAAATTTTCAATATTATTACCTTTATGAGAGTACAAAGCGTTCAGATATTACCTTTTTTCCTCAGATCGAACTTCTTTTCTTTATCACAGAGCTTCACAGGTCAAGTGGAATGTTGTGCACTAGGGAAATAGATCTACGCATAGAGCTTTCACAGTTTCAGGTTGGATCTTTGCACAAAGATTCTTCTTTCTCAGTTCCCAACAATCACAGTTCCAGGTCTCAGCAACATAACCATTTGTTGGCACAGGGGCAAACCCAGGGTTCAACACTACAACAATGCACCAACAAAACCCTAACTACTGGCCCTTTCGGCAACACCTGCAGAGCAGATGAAGTCTCACCCGAGGTAGAGGCAGGGGTGGTTGCAGGACTCAGATGTATGCAACCTTAGCTGGGACACATATCTGTGATTCTAACATGTAACAGAGCACTTAGCACTGACATTTCATCAATATTTGACCACTATCTACTCCGTAGATAAAACAAAGCATCGCATCATTCGTTCAGATATGATGTATCTAAGGACTTATCATCGAGAGGTAGATTAGATCTAGAAGATTCAAACACTAAGCACATTCACATAGGTCAAATCTAACATCCATATACATCATTAGCACAAAGTATAAATAGATCTATCTATCTATATAAAATCACTTAGAAAGTAGAGACATCAACACATCGCACAAAGCATAGCAACACAGCATGTACATGGTTCACCCCCACCCTGGGGCTACGTCCACCAACTCTTCTTCTTTATTATCTTCAGTCAAGATTTTTACAGGCACATAGCATCAAACCCCTACTCCACATAGGATAGGAGATCTGTATGCACCTTGCTAGATCCTCCTTCCCCGAGCTAGGATACAACACTAAGCCTTCTACAGTCACTTACACTCAGCTCAGCAAGCTTCACACAGTATGCACAGAGAACATACAATCCTTTGATCACTTAGATAATCACTAGCACTTAGCCCAATATCACACAGATATGTATATGCCCTAGAACTTAGCACATTTGCAACTGTTATCTCTTACATTGCCTAGACATCTATTTATACTTTACAAAATAGGCCTAAACATGGGTAAACCCATGGGCCGACATCCCCATACCCGTTACATAATCCCAAATCCCAAAAAGGACCCAAAAAGGGGCTGAGATCCTGTGATCTCTGCTTCACCTTGCGCTCCATCTTCGACAGGCTGTCGAAGTCCCAAAATAGGTCAAACTTGACCAAGGATTTCCCAAAACCTGGTCAAGGGCCAACAATGTGAATGGGGCCAATGTTGAAAATTTTCTAATTTGTGCTTGTGTGGACTGAAATTTGACATGGTTAGACTAGATTCATGCATTGATGGTCTGCACAAGTTGTTGGACTAAAAGATTACTCACACAAACAATTCTACAATCAAACAATAAGCCTATATAATAATTAATGTGAATGGGGCCAATGTTGAAATTTTTTCAATTTGTGCTTTTATGGACTGAAATTTGACATGCTAGGACAACACACATGCATTAATGATGGTATGGGAGGGTTTCTAGACTAAAAAATGAGTCAAAAAAAAAATCAAAAATCAAATATTCTTTGGTTATTATATCAAAATCCAAAAATAAGGCGTGCATGCTCATGTACTTGACCCCGCTTATAATTGACATGTGGATGGGGCCAACATTGATTTTTTTTTATTTGTTCTTGTATGGACATAAATTTGACATGGTTAGACTAGACACATACAATGATGGTATGTGAGGGTTTCCAAACTCAAACATTACTCACACAAACAATTCAACAATCAAACAACAAGCCTATAAAATAATTAATGTGAATGGGGCCAATGTTGAAATTTTTCCAATTTGTACTTGTATGGACTTAAATTTGACATGGTTATACTAGATGCATGCATTGACAGTCTATGTGGGTTTTTGGACTAAAAAATGACTCACAAAAACAATTCAACAATCAAACAACAAGCCTATATAATAATTAATGTGAATGGGGCCAATGTTGAATTCTTTTCAATTTGTGCTTTTATGGACTGAAATTTGACATGTTAGGACAACACATGCATTAATGATGGTATGGTAGGGTTTCTGGACTCAAACATGAGTCAAACAAACAATTATAAAATCAATTTTTCTTTGGTTATTCTATCAAAATCCAAAAGTAAGGTGTTCCTGCTCATGTACTTGACCCCGCTTATAACTGACATGTGGATGGGGCCAATGTTGATTTTTTTTTTTGTGCTTGTATGGACTGGAATTTGACATGGTTAGAATAGACACATACAATGATGGTATGGGAAGTTTTCCAGACTCAAACATGACTCACACAAACAATTCAACAATCAAACAACAAGCCTATACAATAATTAATGTGAATGGGGCCAATGTTGAAAATTTTCCAATTTGTGCTTGTATGGATTGAAATTTGACATGGTTAGACTAGATGCATGCACTGGCGGTCTGGGAGGGTTGTTGGAATCAAACATGACTAACACAAACAATTCTAAAATCAAACAACAAGACTATAAAATAATTAATGTGAATGGGGCCAATGTTGAAATGCGTTCTAATGGTTTTTAGGAAGAAAATGGTAGTGTCTTGGCAATACAAAGAAAATTTTATCAAATGTGAAGCTTTATTAGTGATGGCGATTATTTATTTTGTTCTTGGGTTTCAAAAACATAGAGCTACCATGAACAAAAATTGCACTTTTTTTTTTCTTTTTCTTTTGACGAGAGCTTTTGGCTTCAAGTTTGTTCTCAGTTCGGGCTAGGTTTAACCAGCGGGAATGGAGTTGTGGGTCATCAACTCTCTTGAAGGTAAATAACCCTGGAAATTCCCCCTTAGACATTTTATCAAGTAGTGATGGCCTTTAGGAACAAAGGCATGGAAAATAATTTATTTTCAAACCACCTTTCAAACTCCTTCAAAAGTAAAGATTTTGGGCACCTTTGTTGTACTAAGTATTTGTAAGCCCCGAGAATTACTCAAGACAATGCTATCATTTAATGATCATTGTCCCTAGTGATTGCTATTGATCCTTTTATAGAGAAATACTTTGGTGGATGAAACTTTTCCTTTAATCCCTTCCATCAACGCATCCAATATGCCAATGACCTCCTTGATAGCTCTGGAAGGGCTTGACTTACATTCCCTAACCTTAAGACAAAATACACACCAGCAAAAATTCCCTAACCTTAAGCCAAAATATGCACCACCTAGAGCGTGATCATACAAGCCCTCCATATTGATAAATGATTATCCATCCTAAGGACCCATAACCGTGATGTCCTTAATGTGGTTGCATCAAAACCATGAAGCACATATTTTAGTTATCTCTAATTGATAGGAAGTTATAGGCATAGGTTGATTTTGTATGCTAATAAATTTTCCATGCTTCCCTCCCCATAGAAGGTTACTTAGCTAGGGGATCACCTTCCATGGGCCATAAATTTTCTGGACACTTGGATTCTTTTAAAATTTAAAGTGCTTTGATTTCATCCATAAAATCAAACATTTGGATCCCACTTCTAGCAATCTTTGGTTCGAAAGTTTGAAACTATTGTTGGGTATGTGTTTTATTTTTAACGGTTAGCTACGTTGCACCAAGTGCGTGGGGGTGTTTGAGGGGGTTGTAGGGGGGCGAAACGTGTCACATTTTTTCCTCGTTTTTCGTGTCACTTTGATTTTTGTGTCCATTCTTGGGCAGTTTTTTGACACATGGTTTTTTGTCGATGGTTTTCTATTTCCGGTTAAGGAATTAGGGTTGTTGACTAATCCAGGTCATTAGGTCAGGGTTTTGGATTCCTTTGGCTCCTATATGTATATTGTATTGTAAACAATGTATGATTTTGAATGAATATAGAATATGTTGGTTTTCCCGGTTTGGGTTTCCAGGGGAAAAATCTCTGTGTAATGTTTGTATTTTCCATTATATATTTTATGTTCTTTTACTAGAAATCTATTTGCAGTAAATAATTGTACAATTTTAAAATCTACAAGTATTGGTGCATACTTGGCATAGGACCCTAGTGATAGAAAGGATATATTGGTGCATGATGATAAAAAATTTGTCTGTTGTCCATCAATGTTATGGTTGATGTATGTTTGGTTATTTCTAGTTTTGAGGCTACTTTCTCTACATCATAAGATAAAACTTAATTTTGGTTTCCCAACCCCATGCATACTGACCATTATGAGAGTGCCCAACCCTGCACAGAGTATGACTGACTATGAGAGTCCCCAACCCCGTGCAAATTGAGAGATCTATCTAGAGAATAACCCAACGTAGAGTGACCGACTGTGAGATTTCCCTTGTTGGTCGAGAACATAGGAGAATAACCCGTGAGAGTGCCCTTATTGGATGGAGAGACAGAGGAGGAGAGAGGAGCAATCTAGATAAACAATGACATTCCAAAATAGGTAACACATGATTGCATTTATTTATTTTTTTAGTTTAAAGGAATTTAATGTATCCTGGTATACCATAAGTTGTTTTGGAATCAGGAAAAACAAAGATATTGCCGGGTATATTATTGTTATTAAGTTAAGAAGGAACAACATATGGTTTTCTTTGGTCATGTTAATGGCCCCCTCATAAGACTAACTGTGAGATTCACAAGTCCTCCCCCCCATCGTCCCCTTTTCTGACTCCGTGAACCCTTTTTGGTTCCCGTCTTCCTTGTACAAGGTTTTGAAATTTCCTTGGACATTTCCTTGCACAAGGTTTTGAAATTTTTGGGTAAAAACATTGTTGGTCAGTTCTACAATAAAGTAGTAGAACCAACATGCATATGAACACCACAAGTCACAACAACATCCTTCATTTCAACAGCATCTCCAAAAACCTACAATACAAGCAACATAATCTTAACAATGTGCAATGCCAATATAGACTCAACCATAACATTGTATTATCAAGAGGCCCTGACTCAACAAACTCCATGGAAACAACCTTGAGCATATCACCATCAATTGAATTGACATTATCAACTACAACAACCTTAACTATAGCAACATCAACAAGCTCAACTACAACAACAATGTGGAACAAGATGTCATGCTTCTTAGGCACTCAGAAATACAACCCAGTTATGGGAAGCCGAGAAATGGTTATGGGTCACATCCATTAACCTAATCAAGGTCTTGGAAACATACACACTCTTTATCCACTACACCCATGAGGAACCAATACAGCCATATATCAATGGTATAAGGAAACTAAATTGATATGCACACTCTAGTTAGTGGTATGAACACTAGTGCACAACAATAGTTCTTGCCAATGTCATACATTGTAATCAACACAACTGGTTCTCTCTCGCTCACAATACATTTCCAGCAAAGAATTCGACTCTCTCTCTTTCGCTCACCATACATTGCAAGCAATGTAGTTGGCTCTCTCACCATAATATCTTTTAATAAATCATACACTATACTCTCACAATGAACTCTTTTGAATAGATTCATGTAGTCTTGAGCAAGCATGGTTACTACACCAACCCATAGATGTTTATCAAAAAATTATTATCATCTTCCATTAACAAATATGATATGCACCCTCACTAGTTATCCACAATTCATCTTCAACTACAACATGTCAGTGACATTTTGTGAGCAATAATCATTTCGATGCTTACTGCTCATTGACATGTTAGTTCAAATTTCAATAACCAACTTCTTCTCGATACTTTTGTTTGAAGTTCCCCTTTAAACCTAAAATAAATGTGAATCATAAGTATCAAAGGGGAAACTCAAATTTCTAAACATAATAGAGGTCACATTAGCACCATAGAATTAAATGCCAAGTGTAGTGAACTTAATGGTTTTTGGGCTTTAAAAATAAATCTAGGGCTCGGTAGAAATGGAGAGACAAAGTAGGACAAGGACTTTGTACCTCTACACCACCTATATGTGATATTTACATGACTTGGATTAATCAATTTCAAAGTTTAATTTTTGTTTTCTCATTAGTTATGAAGCGTGTGAGCATCTAGTTTGAGGCCTTTCTTGGTCATAGTATCTAGTATTTCTCTTACTTTCTCCAAGTTTGCTACAAATAGTCAAGTAAGCAGAGCATAGGTCACATTGTCGAGAAGAAAACCTAATACTTCCATATATTCACATATTTGAAACACTTCTTCTATTTT
>ML795845.1:100904-123748 GCA_009831015.1 Picea engelmannii
TTCCTTTTAAAACTCACCCTTGGATAAGTTTGATGATGGTCAGGGGAAAAAAACAATATTGGTGCTAACATTGGCTCCTACTGGGGAATGGCATGCTCCCTACGAGCTGTCAAGAACTTGTAGTTCCAGTGCCTTATCCATTTTGAAAATATGAAACTTGTAGCTTTCCATCATGTGTTACAATCGAACTGAGTTGCAAACTATGAATTGTTCCTTCCTGAAGTATAATTTTTCTCTTTATTGAAAATTAAAACATTCACGCACTAAAAACAAACCTCAAACTACAAATCAAATGCTCACATACTGAACTTATTTAGATACCCTTCTACATTAATCAATGAATCCTTCTTTCTCATGTAAAATCCTTTTTCCAGTGTAGCCATGCAAGAAACTAGTTAGCAAACTGCATTTTGTTTTCATGTTTGAATACTAGTAGAACAGGAGGAGTTGAAAGATATAAATAATTTAAAAGCTCATACCTATAACTCTTGAATCCTTTTCTTATAAACGTATGGACAAAAATATATTTTCCCCATTCTAACTGCATATAGATTTCCACTGGATCCTAGAAAGAGAAACAATACTCCTCCTGTTGATTGATAGACTATTTTACTTCTGATGCAGGAGCATCGTCAGCAAGCACACTTGGAGAGACAAGTCAGCACCTTAGCACGCCTTTGAATCATTTTGGAATATGAAACACTGGTGTTTCCTACAGATCTTTCTTGAACTAATTGAAAAATGAAGAAGATCAAAATGCTTGGGAGAAAATAACCGCGAGTGATCTGGGAGTTTCACTCCTAGAATTTAATGTAATGGTAATTAAGGGGTATTTAGCTTCTTTCAAGAAGATAGGTAGTCGGAGGGAACCCTAGGAACCTTCTTGTATATGTAGATGCATTGTATGCCCGAATGAGGTTGTTGGAGATTAGGTTACTATATACGAAGGTAGTTGAAGATTAGTAGTAAATAGAAGATAGAATAGTTCTTTGAGGGATCTTGAGAGAGTTTAGACTATGTTGCAGTCCATCCTACACATATTGTAATCAGACATTCATCTTAATAAAAAGAAAGTAGTTTTTCCTGCATATGAACTTTCTGTGTGTTTATGTGTATCTGATGAATGTTATCTGTTTGTGTATATGTATGTTGTATATGCATGATAGGTTTCATTTACAGTAGGAAGGTAGATTCCTCTATCTTTGTTGAGTTTGAAATATCATTCTTGGTTCTTTAGGCTGTGCAAGGAGTGCACAAAAAAACATTGGAAGTTTTATAGAAAACGCAAGGAGTGCACATTGGAACTCTGTGGAGTCAGAAAAGAACGTGCCAGGAGGGCGCACCAGAGTGATAACAACTTAGGGGAAGCCTCTAGGTTTCTAAATACCTTAGAGGAGAAACTGTGCAGAGGAAGCACAGAGAGGCAGAGTCACTGAGAAATATGTATAGCTCTTCCAAGTGGGCATCGAGCAGGTGCAAGTGTGCACAAAGAGAACTCTCTATTGAGTTCAAGGAGAAGAGTATCGAAGAAAGATATTCACAGAGTTACTGAATACTCAGGAGGAAGACATGTGCAAGGAGTGCACCAGGCCAACACTTAGACAAAATGTTGAAGGAAGCCATCCGAAGCTTAGTCAAGCGTAAGGAATGCGCAAAGGAGAAATTGTTCAAGTTTGAAATCTTAGGAGAGTGTTGAGTTGCCAAGAGGGCACCAAAAAAGTCATTTAAAGGAAGTAGAAGGGTCGAGACCCTTTAGAGTTTTGAGCCATTTTGAATATTAGAAGAGATAGCGCGAGGAGTGTGCAAGAATTGGACTTATTCCGAAGTCCCGAAGCTCAGGAGGAGAAGCTCAAGTCAAGACCCAAGAATTCGGGCTCACAGCAGAGGTTCAAAAGCCAAAACCTTTGAACACTTACAAAATTTCCTAAGTTCAGGAGAACAAATAAGCTCAGGAGGAGGAGCGACAAAAACCATCAAATTGGTTCCATGAAGAGATCTGGACTGTCAGATCAGGGTCCAGGATGAAGGAGGAACACGCAAGGAGAAGGAAAGATCCCATGCATTAGATCTGAGTGTGAGGTATCAACATTCGTCGGATCCAGGTAAAGTACACGAGCCTTAAGTCCTTTCAAAGTGAACAGAAGAATATGATAGCTGAAGTCCCGAAGTAGACAGGGATTGTCCATCATCCAGGGTGACAGGCGGCAGATGATCTGAGACTCCAGAGAGAAATTACTTTGGGAGTTCTCGAACAAGAAGAAAGCGAAAGAACCAAAGAGTCGAAGGCCGAAACAAATCCTGGTTGTTGGTTTTCAGGAGGGTATGTGTCAAAAGATCTGAGTCTTAGGGTGAAAGCACTTCGGGAGGAACGAGTGCATAGGAGCTTGAAAATCCAAAACCTCGAAGAGCTAAAGTGAATCTGGACTGTCGGATCCAGAAGGATACGCGTCGACAGATCAGGAGCTCCAAGAGAAAGTGAAGGTGGAGTGTTGAATCTCTTGGAGATCGAATAGTTGAAGTAGCCGGGGGTCGTCGATCTATGGGAGCAACGTGTCAATAGATTGTGAACTCTGGGTAAAACGCTCTGGGAAAAAGAGGGCATGGAGAAGTTGAGAGTTTAGATTTTCGAAGGATGAAGTCCTGAAGTGGGATAGATCCATCAATTTGAGAAGGACACGTGGAAGAAGATCTACCATTTTAGAGAAAGTCACTATGGAAGAAGAAGGAGGGTGTTGAACAAGAACTCCCGAAGGCTGGAGAGTCAGAGTTCATCTGAGTTGTCTGTTTTCTAGGGAATGGTGTCATCAAATCTTCCACTTCAAAAGATAGTCATTTCATAGGGAGAAAGAATTGAGAGTTGAAACTCCTGAAGCTCGAAGGGAAAAATCAATCATAGTCATCGATTTGAGAGAAGGGAATGCATTGATATATCATGAGATATGGGAGTGCATGTGAAAGGAGGAGAAGGGTCGTTGACTGATAGTTGACCAAGGCATATAGAGGACATATTTTAGTTGTTGATTGAGAGGCATCGCCCTATATTGAATATCAACTGTCATGCTTAATTGTGGGGACAAAAGGTGCTTGGACTTTAAAATTCTTAGAGTGGGCCGCAATTGAAACCACGGTATTGCCAAAGGGACACGTGGCGATTGATAGTGAATTGCAGGGAGAAAAGCAGTGTGGTATCAAACCACTTTACACCACTCTGTAATCACATGTTAATGTGAGGTCATATTCCAAGTTCATATGAAGGAAAGGACCTAGAGAGGGAAGCTACCGTCCGTTATTTAATTCTTCAAAGGGGGCCAGGACAAAGCCCGCAGGTTTGACAGGACCTGTAAATTGAAGGAAAGGGGACCTGTGTAATTTATTTGGGGTCTAGAAAAGGCCCGAAGATTTGATATGACTCCTTGATGTGAACGATCCTAGACCAGGAGGTCATGCATCCCCAAGGGGTCTTCATGAACTTCTTCTTGAACATTTCCAGATGAATTTATAGGAATATTGTCTAGAGGAAATCCTTCATATAATTCAACATAAATACTAACTTGATTGTCAAGAATTTCTAAATCTACCACTGCATATTACTTAATAGCATCATCATATTGTTGTTTACTGGAATCTAAAATGAAAGGTACACGAAGAATATAATATTCCACAAATTTCCACTTCTTTGTCCATGTTTTTAAAAATAGGTCCCAGAAACTTATAATTGAATCAACAAAATCAGTAGGAAAAAAATTAACCCAATCTTTGCAATTTCCCTCTAATGAATCATAAAATATCCTCATGTATACATCTTCGTGAACGATCTCAAGGAAGGTAGTAAAATATTGAAAATCTGAAAGATGTCTTTTGGCTTTACTCAAATCATTTCCATCAAATTTTGGAGACCTATCTAGACATTCTTTATTATCGTACAGTGGATTAGGAAAACTAGGAATACCTTATAAATCCAAAGATGCATACCTTGAAGCAACTAAGTATTCTATTTAGAACCATAGGAACCAACAGTGGAGCCACGGGTAAATTTTTGAACATGGAGTCGTCAGGTGAATGATGCATTCTGTAATGTGTCACCAATCGTTGTTCACCATCAAAGACTGGATCTAAGATTTGTCGTTCTCTCAAGGAATATTTTCTTCATCTCCATCCTCGAAAACAACACCAAAAATGTTAGCACTAGAAGTCACACCTTGACTGTTGTAGGTGTAAGCCTAATACCCATCCAAATTTGAATAATTAAATCAATTTTATGGTTGGTGGATCAACAAGAAATAGGGCAACAATATGATTGTAGATCAGTGATCCACCATTGGGCATGGAGTCATAACCACTCTACATATTGAAGGAAATCAAGCTAAATAATCAGGTTAAGAGATTATATAATGATGATTAGAAGAAAGGAAAGTGAAAAAAAGAAGAAAGTACACTAAACAAAGGACAACTACATCAGATATTTTGCTGCTCAGGGATTGATAAATAAAATGTAGCCTTTGATACTCAAAACCAGCAATATATTCAAGCAAGAGGATGACTCATGAATCTGTAATGGAAGAAAATGTGATTACAAACAATCTCGCATGCTTACAAATAAGCAACTAAACTACTCCTCAAGATCTCTCCTCTCTTGGATCATGAATTGAACCTCTCTAGTCCCCCATTTTGGATTCCTCTCACCCATTAAATAAAAAATTACATCGAGAATATCTCTAGGTGGTCATAGTCTACTCCATGCATTGGATTATGTGCTATAGAGATATGTGACAAACAAAAAATCCAACTAATTCCTTGATTCCTGGAAACTATCTTTTAGAATAGATGCACCTACATCCAACTCATTACATGGAGATTTGGTGGAGTTGAATCTTAGGTACAAGTGTCCCTTGGTGTCTAATTGACCTCTGAGAACCCATTATAACCTCCTTAGACAGGTGGCAACCCTCCTACATCTCGAATTTATCAGATTGTTAGAGTTTGCAGTACAATTCTAGGATTCATTGTAAACTTTCATGTAGGTTATGATTTCAACGTTTCTCCCA
This sequence comes from Picea engelmannii, assembly GCA_009831015.1. Lineage (NCBI taxonomy): Eukaryota > Viridiplantae > Streptophyta > Pinopsida > Pinales > Pinaceae > Picea > Picea engelmannii. The sequence goes on from ML795845.1 coordinate 105,950, forward strand.
AACGATAAACTGGGTTAGGATGATTTTTGGTTAGAAATTCCATGATATTATGATTCATCACCATAAAAAATTTAAAACCCAAATTGGAATTTAAAATTTATGATGAAAACATGATTCTGATGTGTACTAATTCACTACAAACTGTCCCAAAACTACCAGTTCGCAACACCTTTGACAGCACGCACTGTGAACTTTCCTGTAGGTTCATTTTACATTCAAAATTGATTGCAACTATTAAAACTTGCACAAAAAGCTGGGAAACCTTTTAGAACTTTATACAATCTTTTGAAACATGAAGTAACCTTTGCAAAAAGACATATGAGTGTGATAATAGCAGCTAAGACAAAGTCATTCATGAGAATTATAAACATCTGTATAAAATACATCATGGAAAAAATTTATGTTGATGCAGAAATGATGCCTCATATTCATCTTGTCCTAGTTCTTCTCTGAGAAATGGTCCTGAGTTTATAAGCTACGGGTCATGGGGATCAACCCTGGCAAATTATCCTCCTTTGTGAACCTGCTTACCTTGTTGATTGTCCATGATAGCTGATTTAAAACCCCTTTCCCTTATGATAACAATTGCTACCAGATGTATGATGAAAACGGGTAAATTTAGGGTTTGTATCACACAATGAAGTTTGTAGCGCATACAAAGAATACAATATGTAGCACTAACCAGAATTTGCAGCAGATAGGGTCATGGCTGTAAGAAATGGTTGCAACTGATATTTTTGGTATACAAACAAGAAACTTGGTTCTGCAAAGGCTTAATATACAAGGATAGTAGAATATGACCAAGTGAAAAAGTTTGCAGCGCAAATTCTATGGAACAGTTTGCAGCGTGCAGAAAAATTACAACAATTAGGGTTCAATTATAATACACCTTCAGGTAGTGAAAATTGTACATCAAGCAAAGTTCCTGGTATATAAATCTCACTCCTTGTTGTAGAAAATCAAACCAATCAGTCCTTGAATCTTTTAATCCACCATCAATCCACTACAGAGAGTTCACAACACTAAGAGCCTAGAGTGACTAGAAAGTTGGAAACGCACTTACAGTTCATAGCGAATTGAACCAGTCTACAATGCACTTTTGCAAATGGAAATGAAGATAAGAAATGATAAAAAATCCTTTTGAAACCGACCCTTGGATAAGTTTGATGATGGCTAGGCGCAAAAAAAAATATTGGTGCTAACACTTACCTCCACTAATAATTGAGTATGATGAACCTAGACACCTATGTGATTGTTAAATTTTAGGGCTTGATCGATTGGTTATATGCTTCTTTTAAATCTGACTGTACTTTTAACTTAGATTCTTGATGCATAGCCAAAACTGAACAGTGTAAACCATAGAGAATAACCAACATGCATATTAACACCACAAATACCCTGGGAAACCCTATACAGGGAGAAAAACCCCATCAAACAAATATTCCTTTATTGCAAAGATAATGATTAACTAATTACAACATTTCCACCATGAAACTTTGCTCTTAAAGAGCTTGTCAATGACTCAACCCAGACTAACTCCTTGATGATTAAAACTCTGTTGTAGGTGCCTTTGATAGACTGTCACAACAACCTCTTTATGACTAATATTCGTTGTTGTTATAGGTCTGATATATGTGCCTTATCTGGCTCTTACACGATGTTGTTACAACTATTTTTACACCTATTATATGGATGATGTACATTGTTGTTATAGTTGATGTTACACCTGGTATATGGATGATGCACGTTGTTGTTACAACTATTGTTACACCTATTTATTCACCTCTGTCTTGGAATGATATTTATGCTCATATTTGGGACTGATATAAGTGTTGTCCTGGACTGATATGCGCCTCTATTGTGGAATGATATGCACCTAGTAAGTGTATTGATATACATCCTAGTTCTGGACTGATATTCACCTGCCTCCTCTCACTCATATGTGGAATATATATAGTTATTTAGAATGAGGATCAACTTCTTACTTAAAGGAGGAGAATAGTGGCTTAAAATAGCCCAAGGCATTGCATGTATCCACAACTGAAATTAACTCTTTAATCCTGAATTAGAACTGAAGCGGTGACTTAGTTAGAACTGAAATGAACTAAATTTGGAACTTCGAATTGAACATAGTTAGCATGTTGACTTGGAAATCCAAATCGCCTAGGTGACTTGGCACTGCATGCCATGCCAATTCAACCTATAACTGGACATGTATGCATACCGTGCATGACACTTGCTTATTCGTGCATGCCAATTGACCCTCATATGATGCATATATATGATGCACCCTCATATGATGCATACATATGTGGATGCCCTATTAAAGAGATATTTAATGATATGTATGCACCTGTGTTGGACACCTTTCCATTGATTGGTTTCATATTATTATTGAATATGTATATATGTGGTATATACCCTACTATGATCATTGTTACTGATATGATTGCATACCTTGTTATTGTTATTTTTATGATTGGATACCTTGCTATGTTTATTGGTATGATTATAAATCTAGTTATGATTGGATATGACCAATGTTCCTCCAAGTTTCCAAAGACTTCAATGATCCTACTCCAAGCCTCCAAGGAGACCAATGCACCTCCTAAGCCATGTACTCCACTGGTTGCTTTTCCTCTACATGAACGTTGTCATGATACATGCATCCCAATGTGTGAGGAACTTTTTTACATTAACTAATTACCAAATAACTATCTAATGTGCCTTATTCAAAGAAGACAACCTCACACATTAATGTAACAATTACTAAGTACCCAAAGTAGGGAGGTTATGGTAGGACCCTAACAAAATAATTCGTAAAGAGACATTAAACACCTTGCCTTTATATTTTATGGCAAGGAAGCCATTTTTCCTTTGAATATATTTCTACCTTTCTTGTTGCCATATCAATTGGAAGATGGGTAGAGTTCCTCTACTATCCAAAATAGAAATGATATCCTACCAAATATAGAAGATATCTAAGTAGAATATTGTAGTCCACGCACTACCAATAAATTGATAATTGTTGATTCTATAAATACACATCTAGTGTTAAGAATTTCCAAGTAAGAAATATTATTCTCGAGTCCTATAAACTAAATGATCCTAATGAAACAATTCAAATTTTCCATATATTTATATTGATCCATTCCAAGTGGATGATAGTATTTCTACTCGCACATACTAATGGAAAAACATGGAGGGGAATTTGGATCTCCTCCTACTCAATGACCAAATTCTACAACAATATTTTAGTTAGATGACACTAAGGCATCTAGCTTGTATTTAGTAGGTTTTTTGTTTCCTTCAATTTTAAGGATTTTAATTCATATTTTCTCTTTCATTTCGTTCTTTAGAATTCCATTTTTTATTTTTTAAAATTATATATTTTCTTACATTGCTTTATATTTACACTTATTTTCTTTATTTTTTTAATTTTTAATTTGTATTTTTTCTTTAGACTTCTAGTTATTTTTCTTTATTTTTTAGAATTTTTGGTTGATATTGCATTGATTGAAGTTTACATTTGTTGACTTTTTATTTTAAATGAGATCCATGAATATAATGTACACCTATCAAATCCTTGTAAACTTCCTATGTTCTACACCATCATGATAAAAAAAAAAAAAAGGAGGGGGGACAAGCTATGAATTATAAGGATTTCCAAGATTATTATAGTGGTGAACTTGGAACATTCCAAGTGACTAAATCCTTAATGAATTTGAAAATCAAGATGCTAGTTAATGAGTTAGTTGGCTAAAGGGTTCCATCCACTCATCATAAAATCAATGAATGATAACAAAAGGTGACAAGTCGAACATTTAGGGATAAATAAATTAAGGGGATATTATTATCACTCAGGCATGGCCAATCGATAAACTTATCACTAAAAAAAAACATCATTCCCACCTACTTGTAAAGGGTCGTTTTTCCCCCATCAAGTGTATGATAAAGAAATATTTATTGGTAAATGATTAAGAATGAAAATTCAACTAATCACGAGGACATGTAAATATATCCAGTAGGACTATGGATGCTCATTAGAAATGGAGTAATTCCTATGGTGTTGGGGTGATTCTGTCATGGCTATGGGTTCTCATAGATAGTGGAGAAACATGAAATGTAGATGAAAATACCTATGTTTACAATAAAGAATCCTTGAATACATTACAAAAATATAAACCTAAGTTACAATTGCAGGAAGGAAATTTATTCTACTGTTGCAGGGGGAAATTGTTATCTAGGAAAGAATTCTTGCATAATTTAAATCACTCCCAATATAAACCAAAAATTTCTTCAATGATTTATTCAACCAGACATTATCAATTCTTCCAGTGAGACATATAAGGTGTGTCAAAAATTAATAAACAAACTATAGGAGATTAAAACACACACTTCTTATGAGAATTCACACATCAACCAAATCAATTCATCAATTAATTCAACACGCATAAGAAAGCATATGTATTAGCAAATCTGTTTAATTGTTTCAGCAAATGAAAATTCTTGCAAAATCAAAATGCTAAGATAACAGAGCAAGTCGATCTCTATTGGAATTGGGCATTTTCCTCCTTTATAGTCGACTGGAAGTGACTCAAATCTCACACAACAATTTCTCAAGAATTTCTGGAAGCTACCAAATATCTCATTAACTGTGAAATTAACTATTGCAAAACATTGTTTTGTTTCTCATACAATTCTTATGCCAATACAAGTTCTTAACCCCCACACAAATATTTGAATTCCCCATTTTTAAAGATTATATATTCCTTGAATAGGAAATAATATATCTTTATGCAAAACAATCTTGAGAATCAAATATTCTCAAGTTGTTCATGATATTTTAGAAAGGGAAATTGTTACATCAAAATAATTACATTCCAAAAATAATGAAACTGTGTGATCATTCAGGAGGTTGTTCAACATGTGGTATTCTATTTGTGATTGGCTCATTTGGATGATTCATCATGCCTATTTTAGTTCTCCCATTGAGATGGTGAATGGAATAAGACCCAGTATGAAGTGGTGGATCAACGGTCGACCGTGTATCAGCACATGATACTCCAAGTCCCATGTTTCAACAATTTTTGAAACTGCATGCAACTCTTATTAATTTAATGAATAAATGTCCAAATAAATAAACATTACTCTACTTTTCATATATAATATGTATGAATATGAAAAAATGAATAATATTTTTTACCTGATTCCTAAGGGAAAATCTAGTATCAATGATAGTAGTATGAACAGATTAATATAGGAAAAAGGGATGAAAAGGAATAAGAAAGTAGTGGGAAAAAGGGTCATTTCCATCACCCAACATCTCCCCCCAACTGCTCCATTGCATGTCCTCATGCAATCCTGGCTAATCTGAGTCTGAGTCTGAAAACAAGTTCCTCCTATGAAGATTGGAGATGTTATATGATGACTATGTTTTGGTTCCTGCGGGTCTGAATCCATTAGTCCATATAAATTATGCCCAACATTGTTTCTCAACCTTATTTTAAAGCTTATACACTGATTGATACTTGTTCACAGGTAGCTAGATAAGTGGAAAATGAAACTTCATCCCTAACCACTTTGATCCACAAGTTTGAATGCAGTTTATATATCCTGGAACTCGAGATAAAGCTTGTATAAAATTATCATGATTGTATGGTTCCTTTGTATTTAAGGATTCAATGGTTATTTCCAATCTCAATCTACTGCCTTCTACTGCTAAAGATTGTTGATCAACAATAGTTATTTGACATCGTTCTATTACCTTTTTGTGAAGGGCCTCTACACTATTCAACCGTTTTGGAGATGAAAGAAATTTTTTATGAGTTGTAATAGTAGAGATAGAGCTTTGCATTTCACTTCTAATCCATAGTGTATATGCTCCTTCATTAGTGTGGACCGTTTGAAAAGAATTCAACCATGTGACCTGATTGTTGACAAAAGAGGTGAATGCTCAAATTTGAATGTCCCCTACAAAAGGTGTCATATTGAAACTTTTGTCTAGTTGACATGCATTATCATGTAAATATAGTTCACAAAGCAAATGTTGATATGTTATACCACTTTGAAAGAAAGTTTCTAAAAATTCAGGGACCAAAGTGATTTTGTGTGGTCGATCTTTCATAATGGCTTTCATCTTGAAGAGAGTCAAATGTTCATATAAGAAAATAGAGTAAGAGGGAGAAGGATTTCTGAAAATTAAAACTTGTTGCATCATTGTATACATAACCTTTTTCTCTTGTCTCAACATTTTGATCTGAATTCTTAGCTCTTTTAATTATTTTAACTCAGTTTATGCTTTCTCCCATCTATGTTTCTGATATGATCATTCTTCAGCCCATTTTTCTCTTAATTCCCTAATGGATTTTTCATGTTGAGGAAAGGGAATCGTACCTTGTTTTAATAATGATACTTGGTACTTCCACTTATTCACTTAAGCTAACAGAAAAAATAACATTTTTAGTATCAAGTTGAGGTTTTGTTTGCATATCATTATCCATGAATTCCAATAGGTCTTCAGTATGCATAGCATGATCAACAAATTCAAAGAGATCCTTTGTTTATATGGCTTCATCAACCACACTAGTTGGGGTTTTAGTATGTATTGATTTATCCACGGATGGAGGTTCTTGTGTTTCTCCATCAAAAAAATGAGTCTTTTCCATAATTGGCACCACTGGTTCTTGTGTGACAGTGGTTTCCTTTGGCTTCCAATTTTTAACTGACTGTATCTCTTTAGTTGTTTCAAGAGGAATCTCAACAAGTTTCTCTTTTCCATTGACAGGTACTTGATCCTCTTGCAAAATAACTTTATATCCAACCCATTTGAATATGTTGGCACATTTAGGACACATATATTCATGGGGTCCTTCTTCAATTTCATCTCCCTTGTTTTCAAATGTAGATGCAACATTTGTCAATGTACCCAAGGTACGATATTCTGCCTTGGATTTCCTCATTTCTTCCAAACCTGCCCAGAGTTTTGATACCTCTTGTTTCAACAATTCATTCTCATAAATCAATTCTTCAAGTTGATTCTCCTTTTCACTAGCCTTCTTATTGGCTTCTTTGGATGTCTTATTTGTTCACTTCCATCTAATAATGGGTCCTTGTTTTTCAGCAACATTAATATTTGGGTTTTCAACTAGTTCTTCTGAAGAAGTTGCGTCTTTTCTTTGTTGTTGTCCACCTACTGGTTCTTGTGTAACAACAAGTGAACGGGGATAAAGTATAGAAATTACAAGCTCAACTTTCTTCATTTTTGTTGCTTCTACTGCGACAGAGGCTCTGGTTCTCATTTTTGGAAGACTAGAAATAAAATTTGATGAAGATATTTTCTTTCCTTTTTCTGATTGAGGAACTTCTTCCTCAATTATGCATGGTTGAAACTCTGTGGGAGTACTCTATTCACTTATTTCAATGACTTCTATTTTATCACTAAGAATAGGATGTGAAGAATCATCATGCAGAGTGGATGATTATACTTGCATTTCCTCTCGTTCTATATTAAGTTCTACAGGTTCTTCTATTGGAACATTTTCTGGTAGAATTTCAGTGTTTTTAGAAGGTGTTCTTGTACTCACTTCTTTCTCAGTATCACCCCCTTCATTCTCTAATTGGAACACTATGGGTGATCCTTGAGGACTCCATTCAAATATTTTTGTAGGATCTTCCTGATCAACATAACCAGGGTCAAAACCCTCCTGGTCATTATGATCTAAATGCATCACATTTTCTGACATAACTACAAGGCTATTGATTTTTTCAGTTTCTCCACTCTTTTTCCCTTCTTCCAAATGGTTTTCATTTCTCACATCACTCCCAGTTTCAATTTCAATTTCTTCCTTTGCATTATTGGATATAAGTCTTGGAGGGGCTCTATTTTGCATGTTTAGTGCCCTATTTGCTAGAAATTTTATCAATCCATGATTCATGATTCTTGTTACTGGTACTCTTTCCCATCTAGCATAATGAGCCATGTTTTGCAGAGTTTTTAACATATAGTAAGACATGTTTACTAATCTACCATGATGAATATGGGATAAAAAAATGAAGTCATGATTTTAAACAACTTTGTACCTACCTTCACAAGTGATAAACTTTTTCAAGAACATAGCAAATTGTTGCCATGGATGTGGTAAAGATTAAAGTGTTTTCCCTCTTCCTCTGGGTTGAACTTCTTCTCCCTCTTCCAAAAACTTTGTCTTTTCTATGGGAAGAATCATTTTCTAGAAAAAAATATTGTGTAACGGTTCCTGGTAAACTAATAACTTCTTCTATGGTTTCCTCTTTTACTTCAACTCTTATTCCTCCTACCATTGAATGGTCTATTTATAAATTTTGAGAAAATTCCAGTGCCACAATACTATAAAACCCCCTCATTTGTTCAAAATAATTAATCCATCATGCATCCTCAAACTTTTTGTATGCTACCGGAAACTGAAACAGAGAAAACAAAGATTCAAGCTCATGTCGCACAGCTGGCCCACCCATGTTTGACAACTTCAGTGTATCTGTTACAGTGCTTAGAATTTCAACTCATCTCTATGTTTCAGACTCAGAGTCACATAATTGCAAAGTTATGCATGTGCAATAGGGAAATTTGTTATGGCCAGGAAAGGCAGTGAAATATTTGGCAATGATAATTGGATGAAATGGCGGTAGAGTCAATGAGGTATAATGAATGATGAAGTGACATACTCCAGAAATGAGTATAATTGGTCACTAAAAATAACGTTGAATTCCATAGAGGAATAATCATTACTCTTTTTCATATTCCACATTATCACACATGCAAAGAATAGTAACATACCTTTGGACACTTACCAATGGCGACTGATGACGTTGCTTTGGCATTTTTGAAATTGGTGGTGTTTTTTAATAAATCCACAACTAATTAATTAGAAATGGTAGTGTCTCAACATTTTTTGAAAAAAATGGCGGAGAAAATAGGAATTTGTTGTAAACAACAAGAAAAATGACAGTGTTTCAACAAATGATGGAAAAGTAGCGGTGTTTCAGTGAAATGGCGGAAAAATAACGATGTTTCAGCGAAATGGCAAAAAAAAATAGCGCATAAGTTTCTCCATCTGTTATGTTTCTCTGATTATGCTTTTGCTTCCTGTAATGTCTGAAACAAAAAGTATACCAACACAAATCTTTGTCGAGCTTATTAATAAAACCAAAAAGTAAATAAATTAACTAAGTTTTTACGCTAATAGAAACAATATGAAATTTATTTATGTACATGATTTATTAAAAATATGTGTAGCCAAAATTTTAATATTTCGATGGAGCAAGAGCAATCTCCTCCCCATCGAAAAAGTGATAACCTGAATCTACAGTGATTTGAGAAACAAATTATGCTTTTGACAATGGTCGTTGATATAGTCATAAATGATGTCCATTTACAAAGATTGGAGTTTCTACATGATCGATGGTCGTTAGTTTAACAATCCCATTATCAAATACTATGTCTACCTTGCATGGACCGAGACATCATGTTTGCAACTTCCCTTTGAAATCCTTAAAGCGTGAATCATACAACAACTCCCAATCTCCATTCTGAAATATTTTCTTCTTAATAAACCAATCAGGCCATTTGGAGTGTTTTTGTTGGATTACAAAAGTTTGGTGTAGTGTTGTTGAACGTTTTTCATCTAATTCATTAAGTTGTTCAAGCATTTTCTTTTGAGCTTCTGTCAAATCCAAGTTCACACTCAAAGCAGTTTTTTGAGTTTCGATTTCAAATTCAACTAAAAACACAACATTCTTTCCATACACAAGTTCGTATGGTGAAAATCCTATTGTATTTCACCGAGTGGTTAAGTATGCCCATAGTTATTCATTTAGTCTTTCACCCCAATCCTTGCGATGAATTTTTATAGTTTTTGTAAGGATTGCTTAAATTACTTTGTTTGTACTTTCCACTTGGTCATTTTCTTGTGGATGATAGGGTGAAACCATCTAATGTTGAATATGAAATTTCTCCATAAGTGCCTTAATCAAATGAGATGTGAATGGTAGTCCTCCATCTATAATTAGTTATCTAGGTATCCCATACCTTGTAAAGATGTCTTCAAATAGAGATTTTGAAACAACTTTCTCTCTAGCTCTAGTGAGTGCCTTAGCTTCAACCCATTTAGTCATATAATATGTGCAGACTAGTATGTAATGTTTCTGATTGGATGGAGGGTTTATGGGCCCAACAAAATCAAGAGCCCATCTTTCAAATGGCCCTATCACAAGTTTGGGTTGCAATGGGATTTCATATGATCTATTGGGATGGCCCATTCTATGATAGATATCACATGTTTGCACATAATTTTTAGCATCCTGAACAAAGTTAGCTAGTAATACCCCTTTTGGAGTATCTTGTATCCAGTTCTTTTATCAACAAAGTGGCCTCCACAAGGCCCATCATGACAAGCATTTAAAAGGTCATATACTTCATCTTCTCTCACACACCTTCTTATCTCAAAATCTGGTCCAGTATGAAATAGATACCCACCTGTCCAATTGTACCTTGTTCATTAAATACTTAATATCAAATTGATCAGTATGTACAAAAGTAGGATAACCTGTGATGTAATGTCGAAATTTGTTGATGGCATAAACTGCTACAAGAAATTATTCCAGTGACTGTGTAATTCAGTTCAACAGGGGCCATGTTCTTACTTATATAGTAAATAACATATCGATTATGATCTTCCTATTGTCCCAAAACTACTCCAATTGCAGTGTCTAAAGCATCTGATGAAATATGGAAAGGAAAATCCCAAATGGGTCCTCGTAATATGGGGGTTGTGGACAATATTTTCTTTAATTCTGTAAAATCGCACTGAAAACTATCAGTCCATATAAATTCAACATCTTTCATTAACAAAATCCACTATTTTTAGAGTTGTTTCAGCTATAACTATTTTAGTCAATGTTTCTTGTGTGATTTCTTCTTGTTTTGTCTCATCCATCACATTATCTAGAGTTTGGTAAGCTTCTTGGGTCATAGCCATTGGGTCACTAATAAAAATGTTGATTGTATCATCCTCTATCTAATTTTTAAAACTAAGATATTTCCCTATAGTAAGTAGAGGTTGAACATCCCCTTCCTCACAATCAACCCAAAAAGGATTTTTAGTTTCCATACTTTATTTAGCAGGAGAGTAAAGGGTCAGTGTCTTTGTATCATATACATTAGAAATTATCATAGACCATGTTCTACATCCAATATAATCATCAGTTGTGGCCAACCATGGCCTTCCCAAGATCATTGGATGCCCCCCCAACTGTGCTTTTATGGATTCCAGTGGATTTCATGCCGGTATGCAATTTTTTTTAAAACCTACAGTCCTTGTCTATATAGCGACAAAAACTTGTGGCAAATATATCATTCTCGTGGCAACGAAAAAAATCATTTTTGTTTTTCCATGAAAACACAAACTTTGCATTTGTGTTTTTCCACGAACATCCGTCTATATAGCGATGAAAAATCATGGAAAATATAGCATTCTCGTGACAACAACAAAAAAAACATTTGTGTTTTTCCATGAACATTTATCTATATAGCAATGAAACATTGCGGAAAATATAGCATTGCAACAAAAACAAATGTGTGTCGCTATATAGACAGATGTTTATCTCTATATAGACATGTGGCATCCATATTTTGTGGATATTTCCACGATTAGTTCATAGTCGTCGATATAGTGATGAAAAAATATCCATGAAGAATAAGACCCTCTTTCGTGGAAAGTTCAACGAAGAAGTGTCGCAATAGCAACGAAAAAGCATGGAAAATTTGGTCATATTTAGTAGTGAGTGTCGCATGTCGTATGACATCAAGCCATTCAAAGACGAGGTATTGTGTGATGTTCCTCCCCTTGAAGTTTGTGATGTTATTTTGGGCCAACCTTATTTATGGAAACATCATGTTGTATATGAGTCTAGGCCTCACAGTCTTATTATTACTTTGAAGAGGAAATTGTATAGGATACCCAAGGTAGTCCCACCTAGTGCTATTTCCTTGATCTCTACCAAGCAATGCAGGAAGGTCATTTCTCAGACCGGGAATTTTTTCTTCGTCATGATTCTCTCTCAGAGTGAGAGAAAGGTTACAACCACCTCCATGGCCTCCACGACTGACCTATCCTTGTAGAAAAATCAAGTGGATAAGGTCATGTAAGAATACAAATACATCTTCTCATCACATATTGGGGTACCTATGCATTGTTAGGTCAAGCATCCCATCAATCTCACCCTCGATGCACTGCTACCCAATGGGCTAGTCTATCGCCCCTCTCTGCTAGAAAATGAGGAGATCAAGCATCAAATCCAAGAAATTCTCCACAAGGGGCACATAGGACCCAACTCATCACCTTGTGGAAGCCAAATTGTGTTGGTACAGAAGAAAGATAGGACCTGGCGACTCTATATTGATTATCGGCCCCTAAATAAAATCATAATCAAGAACCAGTACCTGATTCCTTGAATTGAAAATATCCTTAATCAGCTCAAGGGGGGGAAATACTTCAGTAATAATGATCTGAAGTATGGCTACCATCATGTCCCAATAGAGCAGACAAATGTATGAAAAATTGCATTCAAGTCAAAAGAAGGTATTTTTGAAAGGTTGGTCATGCCCTTTGGTTTGACAAATTCTCCAAAAAAATTCATGAGGATGATGGACGATATCTTACGGCCTTTCATTAATTCTTTTGTGGTGGTGTATCTGGATGAAATCCTCATCTACAATAAGACTTTGGCAGAACACTTGCAGCATATTCAACAGGTTCTGCACACTCTGCGATAACACAAGCTATATACCAACTTGGAAAAATGCTCCTTCGGCATGGACAAGGTCTATTATATAGGTTACATTGTTGATGTGCATGGTGTGCATGTTGATCCAACAAACATCCAATTCATCTTTGACTGTCCAACCCCAACCACACTAATTGAGCTTCAGATCTTCTTAGGCCTTGCCAATTTCTATCACATGTTCGTGTTGGGATTCTTCCATATTGCATGGGCCCTCAACCAATTAACCAGGGGTAGTGGTAAGGAAAAATTTGTTTGGGGCTTGTCCTAAGAGAAAGCGTTTGATGATCTGAAGCAACGCTTGTGCTCAACCCCAGTGCATTCATTACCTAACATGCAACAACCCTTTGATATTGAGACAGATGCTTCAGACTATGTTGTGGGCACAGTCCTCACTCATCATGGCCACCCCGTGGACTATAATAGTGAGACACTATCATATGTTGTCTTTAATTACCCTACTTATGACAAATAAATGTAATCCATTGTGAAAGCCTTCCGTCAGTGGAGGCATTATGTTCTTGGGAAGGAGAGAGTCATCCACACTAATCATAATTCGTTGTAGTTCATGTACACACAAGGAAAATTGCAGAATGACCTCCATCAGAAGTAGTCGACATATTTGCAATAGTTCCACCTCAACATAAAGTATAAAACATGAAGTACCAACTGAGTCATTGATTTCCTTAGCTGAACTCTAGTCATTGCACTCACCACATTGTTAGACTCTTGCGGCCACGAGACCTCTGGATGGACCCACCTCTATGAGATAGATCTTGACTTCACCAACACCTACCAGATGTTGGGCGCAAACACAACTGTCACTAATTTCCATATTTAGGATAGGCTTTTGTGCCATCTAGGTCATCTCTACATTCCATCAAGCAAGTGAGCGATAATGATTTGGGAAGCCCACTATAGTTGGTTGATAGGACACTTTGGCATGGAAAATATAGTGGAAGTGTTGAATCAACATTTCTACTGGTCGAAACGTCGACAGGATGTTAGAAAGTATATCTGATCCTGCACTTCCTACACTATTGCCAAACCGGCCACTAAGAAACAAGGCCTATAAACTCATCTTCCTACTCCTGACAAGCCCTAGAAATCCATCTCAATGGACTACATGTTGGGATTTTTGTCCACCAAACAGGGAAATGAATGTGTTTTTGTGGTAGTTGATCTCTTTTCCAAGATGGCGATTTAGGCTTCTTGCAAGAAGAGCATCACAACAGAGGAAACTGCCAAGATATTATTTGAATGAGTGTGGGTACACTTTGGGATCCCACAAACCATTATCTCAGTTTCAGATAGTCGATTCCTCATCACAGTCTTGTCGAGCCTCTAGTCACTACTAGAAACCAAGATAAAAAAATCCATTGCCTTCCATCCCCATACATATGGCGAAACCGAGGTCGTCAACCGGATGATCATGCACATCCCACACATGTAAAATTCCAAGCACCCCCACACCCAGGATGAGATTCTTCCCTATGTTCAACACAACTACAACAGAACTAGACATGGTTCAATCGGCCACATCCCCTTTCAGGTGGGGTTGGGATTTAAACCATCGGGTCCCATGGATTTTGTAGTACCCCTTGCGGCCACCCATGGATACTCATCACAATCTCTAACTGAAGCTGATATTTTACAGAAGTCCAATTCCAAGTAAAAGTAGTGCCATGATCAACACCAGGTGCCACACCAGTTTAAGGTGGGATACAAAGTTTGGTTGCACTTGCAGAAAGAACTCCTTAAAAAGCCTCATCATAAGCTTTGTCCACTCTGTTATGGACATTACGCCATCACCAAGGATGTGGGTGATAATGATTTTGAGCTCAACCTTCCCTACTTTCTTTGCTTGCACCTAGTGTTCAATGTGGACCTCTTTCGACCTTATTTTCCACCATTATTGGACACCTCGGAGATAGCAGAACAATTGAAACCAATAGATCTCAACCTTTACTGCATGGAACATGCATCCAGTGATCAGATCATGGACACACAAATCAACATAAATTTCCAGCAGAGGATCCATCTTTATCGGGTTGTCAAAGCAGGGCAACTCTTGCACCAAGGCAAGTGGCTCACCCATGGCCAAATTCAATAGATATTTCCTCATCTAATGGGGGGACTCAATGCAATGGATACCATTTATTTTTAACGGGGGAGGATTGATTCAGGAGGATCGCGGTGGCCACCCACCTATTCCAACTGGCTCAAAACAATTTTTTGGCAACTTACTATTTTTAGCATTTTTTCAGGTCCCAAACTTTTGGAGCCATTTTGAGGGCCTAAATGATGTTTTTTTTTGGATCAGGAACCTCCATGATAACTAAGGTCTCTCATTTATACCCCTAAATTAATCTCCTTGTCAAGACCTTTCCAGCGAGCTATCATGCACCCTAAACGGAGATCGCATGCAAAAGTTACGACCCCAAGAAGTTTATGTACTAACTTACCCCAACGAGGTCCACATGAATTTTGGTGCTTCATATCCTAGGGTTAGGTTTTTGGATGTCTAGGGTTTTGGTATTCATGTTTATGATAAAAAGGCCTTCAAAGCCTCATTTTACTCATCTTCTTACAAATGAGCGTGGTCTTCACATCTCTTCTCAGAGATAAGCTGCCACCATTCTAGCAAGCTTGTTTTCAATCTGCATTTTACAGTTTTCAACATATTTCTTATTTAATAGGAGTCGAATTTTACTATATCTTTGTTAGTGTGTCTCTATTTTAATATTATAAATATTTGTTTTCATTTGGTTCCGCTCATAAATCTGTATCAGTGGTATTAGAGCAATTTGCTCCTTGTCGTTTTTTAATGCATGTTCCCGACGCAGTCATGGTATAGAGAGTTGGGTATCAAACTTGTTTCTCTTGAGGACAACTTCTCTTGCACGCCCAAGAAACCGATCATGTAGGGAGAAAATAAAGGTGACGGGACATGATATCCTTTCAAAATTTTGCTCGAGGAATCCCTTGAATGACAGAGGAATAAGATGATGGACAACTTTGCACAAATCCTTCGAAGGTTTTCAACAAGTGATGCATCCAACTCAAGCGGAGGCGCCTCCCTCTTTAAGGTACAGATCAAATTTGATATTCCTATATTTGAAGGTAAAATAGATGCAAATGTTGTAGATAAATGGTTAAACCTTCTAGAAGGGTACTTTTATGTCCACAAATTTTCTGATAGAGAAAATATTACATTTTATCTCCTTAAGGCCGTCCCCCGTGTCAAATATTGGTGGGAGACTTTTTGTGAGGAAAAGGAAATATAGGGATCCACATTATTTGCAGTTGCACCCACTTGGGATTCCTTCGGGGATGTTATTAAAGACAAATACTACCATATTGGAAGTTATGACGACTTGTATACAAGATGGTGTTGATATTATGGTAGCTGCGGGAGGTATTTACCTCCAGGTGTGAACTTGACGAGAATAGAAGACTCCGGGAAGCAAGAGAAACCCTAATAAGTTGGTTAATAACCCTATAAGTCTTGTCGGCTCAAGAAGATAATTTATATTAGGTTATTAGCCTCCAAGAGAAGAATTCAGCCAAAAATAATAATAATATACTAAACAGATACATATCCAGAAGGAGAAGTCGACCCCAGCAAATCTGGTAGAACCAGTATAAAAATAGGGTGCTAGTTCTCATTTGACAGCATCTCAGAATTGTAGTTCCCAATTGGTGCACACTGCAGTTCCCAGTTTGGTGTGCACATGTGGAGGAGGGTTGCAGGTGTAGTTGCAGCAGCAACTAGTTTTCAGTATTGGCTTGGACTATCTCTTGGCTAGGGTTTGGACTATCTGATCAGCTATTGTTGGTGTGTTGTCCTTGGAGGAATATGCGCTACACCTTGTTTGGCTATCTAGCTTAAAGTTTACTTCCGGAGTAATTCTCAGTCAAGGTTAAGGTGCTCGGAGGGTGGTTTAGGCCTATGGTTGGGTGACGAGGGTATCGTCAATGGTAAAAGGAGCACACAATATTCTATATTCTAACAGGTTATGGGCCCACACCTCCTTCATTCATTCTAAACGTTGGAAGAAAACTTATTCACTAGATATTGAGCTCGTTGAGGAACTGTCGCTAGGGTTACTAGCAAAAGTAACTTCCAAGACACTGCAGCTAGGGTTACTAGCAGAAGTAGTTGCAGAAAACCTAAACCTCTTGTTGAATCATCTTAAGTGAATGGATTGACCTAATCTTTGGATAGATCAGTGCACCCTAGCCTAGCACATCTCTTGGCACTCTCAGAAGGCCAAGACGTGAAGTTTGGATTTTTGGTCAAATCTAGGGTTTGACCAAGTCAAGTAGCCATGATGAACTCTATGAAGTCTGAGAACAAGTTAGATGGAGCCTCTAACTTCAGAGCGTGGAAGACAAGGATTGACCTCATCCTTGCCAAGAATAAAGTAATGGATATCGTGAAAGGAAATATTGTGAAGCCAGAGTTCGAAGAAGGAGAAGAGAAGGAACCGGAGAACGTCGCAGCTATGGAGAAGTTCAAAGATGTTGACATCAATTCCATGAGTATCATAGTGGATTCCATAAAATACCACTTGATACCCTACATATCCCATATTGACTCATCGAAGAAGATGTACGATTCCCTAACAAATCTCTTCTCAGTCAGAAACATTGGACAAGTTATGAATCTGAAGAATGAGCTCCGTGACATGAAGATGAATGATGATGACAGCATAACATCATACTTTGTTAGAATCTCCCAGTTAAGAGATAAACTACGAGCTATTGAAGAGATCACTTCAGAGAAGGAATCGGTAAACATAGTACTCAATGGTCTTCCCAAAACATGGGATGTATTTTCCACAAGCATGAACACAAGGAAGGAGTACCCGACATTTGAAGAACTTTGGACTTGTTGTGCTCAAGAAGAATCAAGGATCAATGCAAAAGAGAAACCCCAAAATAAGTACGATGATCAAGCCTTCACAGCAAGATTCA
>ML795845.1:124547-136067 GCA_009831015.1 Picea engelmannii
ATGATTACTTGTTCCAGTACACCAGACATATCACTACATGAGTCATTATATCATCTGCAACATCCATGAGTTGGAGTTCTACATCAGATGAATGCAAAGAATGTTCTCCAGAGAAATTGAATAAAGAGCATATGAAGAGAAATATCAAAACTTCGAGGCATACCAGAAAGAGACTCTGGTACGCAGATAGAAGAAGATAACTTGGTGGAAGAACCTCCAATGCACAGCAGAAGTGTCATAAATATTCCCTATAACATCAAGATGATTACTCAGTAGATCAGATCTCATGATGACAGAAGAAGTACCACATGAATATGTTCCAGTTTTCCAACAATGATATACTCTATTGTTCAGATCTACATGAAGCCTTCACAGTGTTCCAGACTAAAGTACATTTGAAATCAAGCATTACATTATCCATGATGAAGTCCACAAAGGAGAAAATGATCCTCCAATACATATCTCCACAGATGAGCAGATAAGCAGACATTTTGGTAAAGCCTCTATCCAAGATGAAAGAGTTTCCATACTCAAGCTGGAGCTCGTGGAAACAACTTCCTTCTTATTGGAAAAGGAAGGAATGACTCTCCAAGTTAGGAGGGAGCACTGAAAACATTATTGAAGACATTCATCATTAAAATTGAAAAATAGTCCATCTTGGACAAATGCTTTCCTGTTCGGAAAGTGGATTGAGACTTCTAACGGACAGACACTTTCCATTATGGTTAACATGGAAAGTAGGCTAATTTCTGATGTATCATAGACAACAACTTCCAATTTTGGTTAACATGGGGAGTGGTCTAGGGCAGTCTCTATTCTTGAGGGTTACTCAAGAAGATTGGCCCACCTTATCGAACAATGATTTATCATTGTGGTTAACATGAAGAATGGTTTGTTTTGGAGGTTGATGCAGGACAATATTTTCCTCTTGTGGTTAACGGAGGAAATGGTCTGGATATTCATTCCTTAGGGTTTATACATTCTCTCCAGGGTGCACTTTGATTAGTGTAGGAGGAATGGCCCAGGGTGGGGAATGGTCCAGGCTCAGAAATCAGGGATAGACATTCCTTAGGGTTATACATTCTCTCCAGGGCACACTTTGATTAGTGTAGGAGGAATGGCCCAGGGTGAGGAATGGTCCAGACTCAAGCATTCCTTAGGGTTTATACATTTTTTCCAGGGTGCACTTTGATTAGTGTAGGAAGAATGGCCCAAGATGAGGAATGGTCCATGCTCAGAAATTAGAAACAAACCTTCTTCCTTGTTTGAGAAGAATAGGGAAGATAGCCCATTGCTAATGAAGGCAGATATTCTTTCAAATCTCACAAACGTGAGTGAAAGATTGGCCCAGATGATTCAGTTTATTTCTAACAATATTTTCTGTGCAGGATGGCATCAGATGATTGTTATGGAGACTACCTATCTCCAAATAGTAGAGATATACTACTGTGGTGGATATGTTCCACTATTTTGAGGTAGATATTCTTTCAGATCTCACAGATGTGAGTGAAATATTGACCCAGACAAATCAGTTTATATCATAACATTGTTTCTATGCAGGTTGCTATCAGATGTTTGTTATGAAGACTGTATGACAGGAGATGCGGACTACTGTGGTGGATATGTTCCACTGTTCACAACCATACGTTGTTGATCAAGTACTTGTGTGTTACTTGGTGTGGTAGTGAACCACTAGATTGTAGTTATGTACTACTATGGATAGACACAGTTGTGTTCTATTTCTGTTCTAACTGCCTTGAAGACTATCAACAATTTATTGAAAATAATCACCATCCAGATAAATGATGAACAGAGTTTTTCTAGATGAAAATTGGTTCAGAGCATTTACTCCTATAGATTATAAGAGTGGCTCTTGTATCACTCTATGGTGTGAGTGAATTATCCAGCATCATGTATAATTACTCATATGAAGTATGGTTTCGAGAGATGATGCAATTGATGGTGATGGTGATGCTCATGATCTAGTCATGAGATAGTCTAGACAACTATATTGATGCTACCAGGTAAATGGTATGTTTTTGTGCTCAAGACCATTACCTGAAATACCTCCCTAACTAGGAGGGAGTGTTGATATTATGCTAGCTACGGGAGGTATTTACCTCCACGTGTCAACTTGACAAGAATAGAAGACTCCGCGAAGCAAGAGAAACCCTAACAAGTTGTCTAATAACCCTAGAAGTATTGTCGGCTCAAGAAGATAATTTATATTAGATTATAAGCCTCCAAGAGAAGAAGTCGAACAGAAATAATAATAATACACTGAACAGACACATATCCAAAAGGAGAATTCGGCCCCAACAAATCTGGCAAAACTAGTATAAATACAGGCCACCAGTTCTCATTTGACAACATCTTAGAATTGCAGTTCCTAGTTGGTGCGCACTGCAGTTCCCAGTTTGGTGCACACATGTGGAGGAGGGTTGCAGGTGTAGTTGCAACAGCAACTAGTTTTCAGTATCGGCTTGGACTATCTCTTAGCTAGGGTTTGGACTATCTGATCAACGATTGTTGGTGCACTATCCTTGGATGAATATGCGCTACACCTTGTTTGGCTATCTAGCCTAGGGTTTGCTTCCGGAGTAATTCTCAATCAAGGTTAAGGTGCTCGGAGGGTGGCATAGGCCCATGGTTGGGTGACGAGGGTATCATCAATGGTAAAACGAGCACACAATCTTCTATATTCTAACAGATGGACCACACTGCGGTAGGAAAGAGACCAAATAGTGCTAGAGTTCACCAATGTCTTCCATACCTTGCGCACCAATATAGGTATCAAATATTTTGACCAACATGCGATGCTCAAGTACCGCAGTGGTATGCATAAATAAATCCAGAAAGGAATGGATTTTTTGTACATATCCTCCATGGGTGTGGCCTATCGATGTGTCGTCAAAATCGAGCAGAAGCTTAAACAAAAGATGTGGTAGTTTGGGTCTAGGAACCCCTCATAACAGAATAGGGAAAGGGAATCCCCAACCCGCAAAAAAAAGGATAGAGCAAAGACGAGAAACCTTAGGACAACCATTCCAAGACACAATCAAAGAAGGACAATGGGAAGACGAAGAAAGATATCAGGAAATGGTGTGACTTCCATAAGAGCCCCTAGCATAACACTGTTGATTTTCGCTCAAAGCACTCATTGGTGGTAGAGGTTAAAGCCTTTGAATCAAATGTGGGTTCCGACTCTAAGTCAGAAACATAAAAAGGGAGACAGATCATTAATGTGGAACCCAATGCCATTGTTTCTACCACCAAGATCCATCCCGGTGAACCTGATGAGCTAGAGGAAATCAAGTGCCTCTTTCATTCATAGATGTGGGTGAAAGGCACTCCACTACACTTCACCATTAATATTGGTATCCAGAAGAACCTCATCTCAGCATAGGTTTTCAAGCGGCTATCCCTAGTGACAACGTCGCACCCACAACCCTACACCATCAGATGGCTCCGTCAAGGAAGTGATCTTCACATCAACCAACAATGCCGCATGTTGTACGACTTCAAGCCATTCTTAGATGAGGTATTGTGTGATGTTTCTCTCCTTGAAGTTTGTAATGTTCTTTTGGGCCATCCTTAATTATGGAAACTTCATACTGTATATGAGTCTAGGCCTCGCAGTTTTATTATTACTTTGAACATGAAATTGTACAGGATACCCAAGGTAGTCCCACCTAGTGCTATTTCCTTGATCTCTACAAAGAAATGAAGGAAATTCATTTATCATACCAGAAATTTTGTCTTCTTCGTGATTCACTCTCAGAGTGAGCGAAAGGTTGCAGCCACATCCATGGTTTCCACGGTCGACCTCTCGATGTAGCAGAAGCAAGTGGATAAGGTCATGAAAGAATACAAAGACATCTTCTCATCACCTACTGGGGTACCTATACATTGTCAGGTCAAGAATCACATCGATCTGGCCCATGACGCACCGCTACCCTATAGGCTAGTCTATCGCCATTCTCTGCTAGAAAATGAGGAGATCAAGCATCAGATCCAAGAAATTCTCCACAAGGGTCACATCTGACCCATCTCATCACCTTGTGGAAGCCCAATCATGTTGGTGCAGAATAAAGACGGGACCTGGCGACTCTGAATTAATTAACAGGCCCTCAATAAAATCACTATCAGGAACGGGTACCCGATTCCCCGAATCGATGATCTCCTTGATCAGCTCAAGGGGGGGAAATACTTCAATAAGATTGATCTGAAGTCTAGCTACCATCAGGTCCCAATAGAGCAGACATATGTATGGAAAATTTCTTTCAAATCAAAAGAAGGTCTTTTTGAATGGTTGGTCATGCCCTTTGGTTTGAAAAATGCCCCAACAAATTTCATGAGAATGATGGACGATATATATGGGTGCAGTCCTCACTCAACACGACATTCCCATGGCCTATCATAGTGAGACACTATCAGATGTCAGCCGCAAGTACCCTACTTACAACAAATAAACGTACTCTATTGTCCAAACCTACCGCCAGTGGAGGCATTACATTCTCAGGAAGGAAACAGTAATCCAAACTAATCATAAGCTGCTACAATTCATGCAGACACAAGGAAAACTATAGAATGACTGTCATCATAAGTGGTCCACATATTTTCAGTAGTTCCACCTCAACATCAAGTATAAAATAGGAAGTACCAATAGAGTTGTTGATTGCCTCAGCTGACCTCCAGTCATTGAATGCCTCAATTGGATGATCATGCACACCCTGTGCATCTATGATTCCAAGAACCCCCACACCTGGGATCAGAGTATTCTCAATGTTCAAAACAACTACAACAAAGCCATACATAGCTCAATCGACCACAACCCCTTCCAGGTGGGGTTTGGATTTCAACCATTGGGTCCCATGGATGTTGCACTACCCCTTGTGACCACCCAGGAAGACTTGTCGCATGCTCCAACTGAAGCTAATAAAGACACCTAGTTCATTGAGAGGATCCAACACATCTTCCAATAGGTTCAGGATATTTTACAGAAGTCCAATGCCAAGTACAATCAACGCCATGATCAACACTAGGTGCCACACCAGTTTCAGGTGGGAGACAAAGTTTGGTTTCACTTGCAGAAAGAACACCTTATAGGTCCTAATCGGAAGCTTCAACCACTATGTTATGGAATTTACACCATCACCAAGGTTGTGGGTGACAATTATTTTGAGCTCAACCTTCCCCCTTCCTTGGCTTGCACCCAGTGTTCAATGTGGACCTCCTTCGTCCTTATTTTCCACCATTATTGGACACCTCGAAGATAGAAGAACAATTGACACCAAAAGAGATCAACCCTAACTGCATGGAATAGGAATCCACTTATAATATCATGGACACACAGGTCAAGGGAAATCGCCAGCAGAGGATCCAAGTTTATTGGGTTGTCAAATCATGGTAGCTCCTACACCAAGGCAAGTGGCTCACCTGGGGCCAAATTCAAAAAAAATCTCCTGATCTGATGGGGGAACTCAATGCAATGGATACCATTGCTTACTAAGGGGGGGAGGATTGATCCAGGAGGATCTTAGTGGCCACCCACCTATTCCAACTGGATCAAAATAGTTTTTTGGCAACTTACTATTTTTAGCAATTTTTCGAGTCCCAAACTTCTGGGGCCAGTTTGAGGGCCTAAACGACGCTTTTTCACGATCAGTAATCTCAATGATTGTTAAAATTTCTCATTGATCCCCCTAAATGAATATCCTCATCAAGACCTTTCCAAGGAGATATCGTACACCCTAAACGGAGATTGTATGCAAAAGTTACGACCCCGGGAAGTTGATGTACTAACTTACCCCAATGGGGCCCACATGACTTTTGGTGTTTCATCTCCTAGGGTTAGGTTTTTGGATGTCTAGGGTTTTGGAATTCATGTTTATGGTAAAAATTATTTCAAATCCTCATTGTACTCATCTTCTTGTGAATGAGCGTAGTCATCACATCTCTTCTCAGAGATAAGCTGCCACCATTCTAGCAAGCTTGTTTTGAGTCTGCATTTTACAGTTTTTAGCATATTTCTTATTTAATAGAAGTCAAGTTTTGTTATATCTCTATTATTTTTCACTATGTCTCTGTGCTAATATTATAAATCTGGGTTTTCATTTTCTTCCACTCATAAATCTGGATCAATTCCCCATTTGTTTTGACTAAGGACATTTCCTAATAAGTTGTGTGCATATATGAAACTTAAATGACAACACCTAATGATTAAAACAATATAGTGGATCCACTTCTCATAGGTTGTTAAGATCAATTATTTTAACTTCCTCTGCATGGATAATGTGAAATGTTATCTCTAAGTCTCAATTCTTGCAAGAGATATGATTAGAATACTGAAATTTGTTGTTGTCACTAGTTGGTAAATGTGTCATGATGTTAATAATAGTTTTTGGTAGAAGTGAGCACTGTGGTATTTGTCTACTACATATTGCACTAGTGTTATTATTTGCAATCCCAAGTTATTTCCTTTCTAGTCCTCAATGTTGTGGCTTGGGGAAGTTTGGCTCTAATAGCTTAGGAATCTCAGAAATAATGTAGCTCATTATATATTTATTATATTATTTGGGATAAAAATATGAAATTTTTGGCTTTTTTAATGTGAAATGTCAGGCTCCCCGGATGGGGTGACACACAACACTCAAGTGCCATGTCACACCAGGCTTGGCAAGGCCATAAATAAGAATGGTCAGCTCCCATCCCCTCGACATTAAGAATGGGAACTAGCCATAACTACAAGCCAGGAGCCATAGGACTTCTCTCTCGCGCGGACAGTCCGGCAGCCAAGGAATTCAATACTAGGGAGGCGATAATGGCAACCATCCTATCACACCTCTCGGTTAATATTCATCTCTTCATCAGATTTCCTCATTTCTATTTCGTTTCGCACTAGGCTAAAAATATTGAGCTTGGGAGCGGTCATTGTTACACCTCCTGCAAATTATCCATTAGCATCATCCTCTCGATGCCCCGAGAGTGAGGAAAGCCACATCGCGGCCTTGTCTGGTACATCCTAGCTGCAAGACAGAAACGGTTGTAGAGGCTTGAGAGGGCGCTCTCAATTTCCCCCACTTAGAGAGCGCATATTGCTTGTAGGGATGGCAGTGAAAGGATGGCATGGTCACCTCTAGCAACATTTGTTGAGGAGGTCATACCGGAGGATCCCCTACAGCTCCCTCCGGAGTCTATGCTCTTCACAATGCTAGAGAATTGGCAGCCTCCAACCATCTTCCCTGAGGAAGAAACTCATACGATTGTAGTGGCTCACCACAATACCAGCCCCATGGAGTCACGAATGGAGGAATTCCATATCTGCTACATTGAGGAGGAGCTCCCAGAGGAGTGCATCCAAATGGTCACTCAACATGACACAATCTTGGCAAGCCACGACCCTCTCAAAGCCTCAGAGCAAGATGATGACCCTGGGAGCATAGGGACGGAGCAGAGGAGCAAAGCGCAGAAGCGGACCACCAGGATGTAGCAAAGGAGGGAACGTGGGATGCAACAAGCGAGGCAATGGGGGGTGGCACATCAAAGGAGGGTGGAAAGGTCCTTGTGCCACCTCCTATCACAACAACATTGGATCAGTGGTGTGTCCCTCTACCCCTCTTCCACCTGGAACAACTCAACTTGGTGTTCAAATTGAGATGCCATATGGCAGACTAGGTCTATCGTGGCACACTCATGAGCCAACACATATACATGCTTTACAAGGCGTTCTCCAACGCGCCATCAAAGCAAAGGTGTCCGACCTGTGTGAGACTCTATACCATGCCATCTCGGAATGGATGGCACAACGAAGACCTCGACAATGAAGACCTCAATGGGTAATTTCTTGGCTAGGATTGCCTTATGGTTATGGTTAGATGCCCAGGCTTTGGTTTGGAGTTCAGTCAGCTCAAACTCTTTATTGTTTAGTTTATTTCAATTTCAGTTTTCATGGACAATGCTCAGAATATAAGCTGCCACCTACCCTGGTTTCCTCCAGGTAGGGAAGATGGTGTTCTGCCTCTTTTCGACATGGTTATCCAAGGCTACCAATTGTTCTGGTTTCTGCTAATTTAGTGAAACAGTTGGCAACCTCAAGACATATGTTTCTTTTTGTTTATGATATAATATAACAGGATCCACTCTCTTTTTACTTAAAAAAAAATTGCAAAATGTCAGGCTACAACATCTTCAAGAAATAAAGATAAGTGTCTTTTAAGAATAATTCAACATGAATGACATGTACTGATCTATTGTCTTGATTGAAAGTGAAAACCAATATCGTTTTTTTAAATTATACAACTCTTATCAAAGATAGAATGGATAATTTTTAACATTGTACAATTCTTATCAAAGATAGAATGGCTACTTTCTTACATTATATAGGTCCACACCCCAAACGAATAGAATGGTTATTGGAATTTAAGATGGGACCTCCAACTTTGAAATTTCCATCAAGAAGAATAGACAGGAAAATAATGTTCTTTCGAAACGCTTTGTCAACTAGAATGTTAGTTATACATAAATACACAGACGAAAAATTGATCATGAAATGTACATACCATGATTTCAAGGAGAGGATCATTCCCACACCAAATTGTGTCCTCGATCCTCTTGGTCTACCCTTATGACTTGTAATTTTGCTTGTTTCTTCCATTATGTTCTACTTTGTTTTTTCTTTATAAACTTGGAAGTATATCATTCACATGATCTTGATTTGATGTTGGCAATGTTTAATGTTCTTTAAATTTCACCTTGTTGCATTGCATCCTATGTTTCTATGCTTTTTCTATGGACAAAGTGTAATAGCTTTACTTTTTATTTCTTGTCTTCTACTTAAATATTCACTTTCTATGAACGAAGTGTAATAGTTTTACTTTTTATTTCTTTTCGTCTACTTAGATATTCATTTTCTGTAAACAAAGTTTAATAGTTTTACTTTTTCTTTTATTTTATTTTACTTAAATATTCATACCTTTGTGATAATATTCTTAGTGGCACATTTTGTTTTAACAAGTTTAAGATATAAAATGTAGAGTGCATTTTTGTCTACAACTTGGAAGTAGCTCTAATTTGTAATGCATATGGACACTGCCTTTTGAATGTTTTACCTCCTTATAACATTCTTATTCAGACCAAACCATGAAAATGAGTTACAATGTTTCACCTTAATTATGCACTTGTAAATGGCACATAACACATATTTCCTTTGATAAGCAAGCATAACCTACTATCAGAAGGAAGAAATTATTTCCAGAGGTACTAGCTCAGAATAGGTTAATTTCATGTTTTAAGAACAATGACTCAAGCAATATTATGACATGAATTCATGAAATGAAAATACCTCTTTTAGGTTGGATGAATTTCATTTTCAAATTCCCCAATTTGTGTAGACAAGGATGGATGAATTTCATTGTGACTAAAAATATCATTATCTTTTATTTCCTGATGTAGAAAGGAGATGCTCTTTCCATGTTGATTGGGATAAACATTTCTCTTTTTGTTTCTTGGGTATAATTATTAAGCCCCTTTATCCTTAATAACCATCCATTTTTCGAGATCGTTGTGTAGTCTCAATCAATGATTCCCTTGTCATGTCTATTTCTATTGACTTTTTAGCATTTCCCCTTTATGCCTAATGTTTCTGCTAGTTTGAGGCTAGTATTTATTATTACTTTTTCAAATGCATCCTATGTCCTTTTAATATGTTCATCTTCTACCTTTAGGCTTGTATTTAGTGAATTTGGTTTAAAGGGCTTATACATTACATTGAGAAACCATTATCGTGTGAAATTTATGTTTGTATCTTAATTCGAAAAATTTATTTACTTGTTGGTACTTTAGTTTCTCTAAAGGCTTATGATCTTATTGTACATTGACATCAATGTCCATTTTTTGCTCAAGCCTTGTAAATTCAGATCTATTTGCTTGTGCTCACCCTTCCTTCAATCTATTGATTTGTACAATGTATGTATTATTACTTTATTTATTTTTCATTATGAAATGAACCTAGAAAATACTAAGACCCAGGGAGTCTTTCCATGTCTACAATATTATATGTAATTGATTATCTCATTCATCCTCCAAGTTTTTATGTTCAAGCCTTGATTCAATGCAACTTAGTTGGGAATGTAAACACACTTACTAGAAGAATTCAATGGATTCATATTTGCCATTCATTCATTTGTATGAATAACTGATACATCTTTGAGAAGTTTGAAACTCATTAGTTATGGATTCAAATTATGTGTCCTCCATTTTTGTGTAGCACTAGATTCCATATTTTTTTCAATGGCTTTTTGGAAGCATTGAATTGGATTGAATAGTAATACCAACTTTTATTTTAAAGAAAATGACTAGATTGTCTCTTGTGCAAGTTTTGAGAGAAGAGATTGATCAAACATTTAAAAAATATTAACATCTGAAAAAATTCAATGCAAACTATCCATTTTAAATTCTTGTTATTTTCTTTACTTGGATCTTTAAAAATGAGAAAATTTTCTCAGAAATGGCTACCAATAGTTTAAAATTAGGATTTGATGTATTTGGTTTTTGGGTCTATTTTGATGAAATATTTCATGCAAAAGCCTACTATCATCAATGTCTAAAGAGAAGCCCTTTATTTCCATTTCATCTAGTAAGTTATTTTCTTTTTGGTGCTTCCTTTATTTGCATAGAGCATTGGTCATTAAGTTGAATGTATATAAATTTATGGAAATTTTTCTTTGAAGTATTTCACTGTAAGCTACGTGTTAGAGTCCTATATTTCATAGTATCAAATGGTGATTGAATTTTCTTCCTTCGGTGATTTTATATTGTAAATAATATTACATTCTGCAAATGATTTCCAAAAGAAAAAGTAAAAAGATATAAAAAATAATGAAAAATAAAAAGAGGGTATAAAAGAAAAGAAAAAAAGAAAATAAAAATAAAAATACAAAAAAGAGAAAAACAAGAAAACCCCATGAAAAGAAAAATAAGTTTGAATCATACAGTCTAATCATGATCAAAAAAAAATTGATTTATGTTGTTAGGTTAGAGAATAATTTTAGCCAAACTGTCTAATCTTGGCTAAAAAGTTAGGTAGAGAAATAAATTAATCCAATTGTTTAAGTTGGATTAATGAGTTAGATGCATAGGATAGAATTTAGGTTAGATGATTTTTCCCTTTAGAAAATTGAAAAGGGTTTGCAAATTAAAATGCACCCTAAGTTGATGAAATTAAGTTAGTTTAGCATAGCTCATGAATAATAATGCAAATATTTCAAAAATAAAACATTGTGCTTTATGGCGAATGTATTTTTATCCAAAGTTGTAAACTTGACAAGACATTTTGTCTTATAGCGCATAAGCTTCACGATGATCTCCCCCGGCGCCAACATCTCGTACCCGATGGACGACCCTCAATTGCTTTCACCCCCCCAACCTACCTACCTTTATCAGTGGAGGGGGGGGTCCGAAAAGTTGTTTTCCCCGCCTTGATCCCACCTAATGTGGCTCCTCCTCATCGTTTCTCACCCC
>ML795845.1:142240-157197 GCA_009831015.1 Picea engelmannii
ATTTTAAAGTATATAGGAAGAAGACTAAAACCATTCACACAACAAGTTTTCTGAAAGAAGGAGAAATGAAATCTACAATAGTTTTGGAAGGACCACACTCTTCAGCATAGTCAGACAGTTTGTTTGCAGGATCTCCATTATCACCATCCTCACAAAGAAATCCAGACACAACTCTGACAACTGAATCAATTCATGGAGAAAAGGAGTAAAATATTTTTGACAAGTATAAGAAAATTAAGCAAAGGAATGAACTTCTTAACACCAACACTTATGTTCAATTTTGGAAATAGACCTCTACTGCTCATCACAGATTTTTGTCATATTTTGACACAGAGAAGGGAAGAATGCAAATGGAATTCTTACAGGCACAAGTCCCCTATCCAAAGACAACAACTAATTACAAGAAGACTTCATTTGAGTTTGATATAAAAGATGTCCATCATGTTGACCAGATGGATATGCACAGACAGACAAGGGAGATGATATTTTCAACCCTGACAAACACTTCAATGACATATTCTAATTTATCGGTATCACTAACCAATATCCAATCCCAATTAAGGATTGAGAATATCTCTTCTTTGGCCAAGGAATAATATAAAATCATTAGAAGAGTTAGTTCTCAAAATTGGATATGACCTAGCAAATGTCAAAGTACCATAAGAGTTTATAAAGAAGAAGAATGATGATATAACATCACTTAGGAAACAACTAAAACTTCCAGCAACAGAGGATTCACAAACTAAAGAATTAGCTGAGACAAAAAGTCAAAAAGAAGAAATGCTCAAATTGATTATGGAGCAAAATGCACAGATTAGGGAAATGGAAGCAAAGATGAACAAGCTAATTAAGGAAAGAGAGAAGAATGCACAGTTGGCCATGGTTCCACTAGAAGCAGTGCCCCTGACAGGGATAAGAATAGTTGAAGTTTCTACATCAACATCCATCCCAACACAAACTTCATATGCCTCTAATAAACTGGTGAAATCTATGGAGGACATGTCCATACAAGGAGCAGAAATCAAAAAGTTACAAGAAGAATTAAAGTCATTATAGGAAGAGAAATCAAGGATCTGTTAGAATATGAAATATTATGCTCGTTTTACCATCGACAATACCCTTGTCACCCAACCATAGGCTGAAGCCACCCTCTGAGCACCTTGACCTTGACAGAGAAGAATATTGGTAGCAATCAATAGCCAAGCAATAATAAAAACCAAAGCTGATCAGATAGTCCCACCCTAAAACTGGTGCAACACCTTCCCCAGAAACTTGCGCACAAAACTGCCAACTACAGTGCACACAACTGGCTCTCTGCAATTCTGAGAATGTGTCAAATGAGAGACTAGAGCCCTATATTTATAGTGATTATGGCAAACTTATTGGGGCCGACTTCTCCTTCTGGGTACTAATTAATTCATATTAATTATATTTCTGCATCCGACATCTCGTCAAGGGTTTCCTTTACTTCTTTTCTTCCTTCCAGAATATTCTAATATCATCATAGGTCACAATAGAGGTTCATACCTCCCGAAGCTACCATAATATTAACACTCCCTCCTAGCTGGGGAGGTATGGTCTTGAGCACAAATAGACCATTCAACTGGTAGTATTACGAGCACCATCATTATTATCCAACTGGATAATCTCCTATGACAACTGGTACAATATCAATTGATAGAACACAATGGTGTCTATCCATGGTAGTACACAACTAATCAAACCATGACACATAGTCACAAATAGTGGAACAAATCCACCACAGTAGTATATATCTACTGTCTGGAGATAGGCAGTCTCCATAACAATCATCTGATGACAACCTGCACAGAAAATATTGTTAAAAATAAACTGAACCATCTGGGCCAATATTTCACTCACATCTGTGAGATCTGAAAGAATATATGCCCTCAATATAGAACATCAATAATGGGCTATCTGTCCTATTCTTCTCAAACAAGGAAGAATGATTGTTTCTGATTTCTGAGCCTGGACCATTCCTCACCCTGGTCCATTCTTCCTACACTAATCAAAGTGCACCCTGGAGAGAATGTATAAACCCTAAGGAATGTTTGTCCCTGATTTTTGAGCCTGGACCATTCCCCACCCTAGGCCATTCTTCCTACACTAATCAAAGTGCACCCTGGAGAGAATGTATAAACCCTAAGGAATGACTGTCCAGACCATTTCCTCTGTTAACCACAAGAGGAAAAGACTGTCCTGTATCAACCTCCAAAACGGACCATTCCTCATGTTAACCACAATGAGAAATCATTGTTCGGCGAGGCGGGCCAGTCTTCTTGAGTAATATTCAAGAAGAGAGACTTCCCTAGACCACTCCCCATGTTAACCATAATGGGAAGTCGTTGTCTATGATACATCAGCAATATAGACCATTTCCCATGTTAACCACAATGGGAAATCGTTGTCCGTCAGAAATCTCAATCCACTTTCCGAACACGAAAGAATATGTCCAATCTAGACTATTTTTCTATCACAAAGATACATGTTTCAATAATATTTTTAGTGCTCCCTCCTAACCTAGAGAGTCTTCCCTTTCAGCTAAGGGAGTTATTTCCATGATCCCCATCTTCTCTCGGAAATATGCAAACTTTATTCTAGATAGAGGTTTTGTTAGAATGTTTGTTGTCTACTCATTAGTGAGGATATACTCGAGCTTTACCTCTCCTTCCTGGACTTTATCTCGAATAAAGTAGTATTTGATCTCAATGTGTTTCGACCTTTCATGAAATACAGGATGTTCTGAAAATCTTATACAACTTTTATTATCACAATGTATTATGGTCGATTTTGGAATCTGATCAAATAAATCGGAGATTAACTTCCTTGGCCATATTGCTTCAGTGCATGATTCACATGCTGCAATATACTCTACTTCTGATGTGCTGAGTGCGACAGACTTATGTTTCCTGCTACCCCAAGATATCATAGCGGAGCCCATGCTGAAACACATACCTAAAGTGCTCTTTCTGTCTTCTACAATTCCTGCCCAATCTGATTATGTGAATCCATGAAGTTGTATATCACTGGATGCGGTATATCTCAAACCATAGTTTATTGTTCCATGAATATATCTTAATACATGCTTTGCAACCATCCAATGCCCATGTCTTCATTCCACCTAGAACTGGCTTAGTGTATTCATGGAAAAGCAGATGTCTGGTCGAGTATTTACCAAATACATCAATGATCCAATTAGTTGTTGATATAGAGATGGATCTATTGGATCAGAATCTGGAACTTTCACTTTTCTTATATCTGCATTCATAGGAGTGTCCATGGACTTACAATCCATCATTCCAAATTTCCGAAAGATCTTTATTGCGTACTTTCCTTGTCCAAGGAATACTTCACCACGCTTCTTCCATACTTCTAGTCCCAAGTAATAATGCATGAGACCTAGATCTTTCATATCAAATTTAAAAGATAATTGCTTCTTGCACTGGATAATAAGAGACTCTTCACATGTTATGAATAGATCGTCAACATATAATAGTAGAATCACAGGTGCATTGTCCACGAATTTGTAATAAAGGTTTGGATCTGCATGACTCTTGGAGAAACCAAGTCTTGTTAGATAGTTGTCCATTCTGGCATACCAAGCTCTTGGAGCTTGCTTGAGTCCATATAGATATTTATTTAATCTGCAAACATGAGTGTCTCTGAAATGTACCTCAAACCCTTGAGGTTGTTCAATATATAATTCTTCTTCAATAGCTCCATTGAGGAAAGTTGTCTTTACATCCATCTAATGTAAGTTCCATCCCATGGAAGCGGCAAGAGATGTGATAGCTCTGATGGAAGTATATCTAGCCACTAGAGCAAACGTTTCGTCATAATCTTCTCCCTCCTTCTGGGAGAACCCTCTAGCTATGAATCTTTCCTTGTATTTATCCATGCTTCCGTCTTCTGCATGTTTGATCTTGTACACCCATTTTGAAGTTACCACCGATTTTTCCTTAGGTCTTGGTATGATTTCCCATACCTCATTTTTCATAATGGATTGATTCTCTTCTGTCATAGCTGCTTTCCATTGTCCCTTTTGAACTAATTCTTCAAATGTGGTAGGTTCTTCATCTAGAAGCTTCGTCATGTATGTTGCATAACTTGAGAATCTTTTAGGTCTTTTACTCTTTCTGAATGTTCCTTCTGGAACCTTGAGTCTTTTTGTGTCTTGTAAGGTAGCTTCAAGCCAAGATGGTATTTTCTTGGTCTTAGGTATGATATATGAATTAATGTTTTCACATGGATCCATAGGATGATCAGGTAGTTCCTTTTCGTCATTTACGTTTTCTGTGCTTTCTTTGTTAAGTTCTTCAATCTCTTCTTCTTCTATATTTTCTTCTATGGATTTCTTGAAGGTTGTCTTCTCATTGAACGTTACGTCTGTGCTGACTTCAATCTTGAGTTGTTCTGGAATAGATATTCTATAAGCTTTGGATAAATCATTGTATCCCACGAATATCCTTTTCTTTCCTGAGGGTTCTGGTTTATTCCTCTTGTCCTTGGGAATGTGAGAGTAAACAGGACATCCAAATATTCTTAGATTTTCCACATTAGGTTTCTTACCTGAGAAATCTTCTTCTGGTGTCATGTCTTTCAATATACAATGAGGACTTATGCTCTGCACATATATTGTTGTCATTGTTGCTTCTCCCCATAAGAACATGGATAGACCTTGATCATTTAGTAAGGCTTTTACGGTTTCTTCAATGGATCTATTCTTTCTTTCTACTACACCATTTTGTTGAGGATTATGAGGAATAGTCAGCTCCCTCCTAATCCCTATCAATTTGCAGAATGCAAATAATTCCTTTGATGTGTATTCTCCACCATTATCGGTTCTTAGCGTCTTGATCTTCTTATTCGTGAGGTTTTCTATTTCTTCTTTGAACTCTTGAAACTTGTTGAATACTTCATCTTTTGTCTTCAGTAGGTATAGCCAAGTCTTTCTTGATAGTCATCTATGAATATTATGTAGTAGGAAGATCCTCCTAGAGATTTTACTAGAATCGAACCACAAACATCTGAGTGTATTAGATCTAGAATCTCCTTAGATCTGTTATTGTTGCTTGGGAATGGTTTCTTGATATTCTTCCCAAGGGCACATCCTTTGCAGATTCCTTCATGTGTAGACTGCAACTCTGGTATTCCTTCAACCATTCTTTTGAGAAAGGGTAATTCTTGATAATTAATATGAGCGTACCTTCTATGCCAAAGTTCAGTAGGGTTGACTTCGTCATGTACAAGAGATTCTTCATTTTGTTCTAGTAGTCTATACAAATTTCCTTCACGACTTTCGATAACCCTAGCATTCTCTATGTTGGAGTATTTATGCCATGATAACACTTTTCCATCCACGAAATCTATTCTATTTCCCCTGTCTTCTAGGCAAGATATTGATACAAGATTATTTTCTAAACCAGGTACATATAAAACATTCCTTAAGTGAACATAGTTACATGTTTTCATTTTAATGGAGGCTTGTCCAAATCCTTCTACGGGGTAAGTGGTTTTATCTCCAAGATCTACCTTGTATGAGGTATTCTTCTCATTTAGATTTGAGAGTCTAGCTTGATCTCCTGTCATGTGCCTAGAAGCTCCACTATCGATTATCCACATGTCATCTTCAATCGTTCCAGTAAGTGTTGAGTAGTGTAAAAGATTGATCATTTCACTCATGTCTTTAGTTGATTGGTAATTGGTCATGCCTTGATCCAAAACTTCAACTTCGTCATTTCTATCTTTTGAGAGAGCCAAAAGGTGTGTTGAGTTAGGGTGCATATGAATATCTTATTTTTGAGCGAGATGCTCCATCACAAGGTGTCAGATCTGAGATTAGGGTTTCTGCAACTGCTTCTGCTAGTAACCCTAGCGACAGTGTCTTTGGAAGTTACTCATGCTAGTAACCCTAGCAGCATTTCCTCAGTGAGCTCAATATCCTAGTGGCTATGCTTCCTTCCAATGTTCAGAATGAATGAATGAGGTGTGGGCCCATAACCTGTTAGAATATGAAAGATTGTGCTCATTTTACCATTGAAAATACCCTTGTCACCCAACCATAGGCTGAAGCTAGCCTCCGAGCACCTTGACCTTGACAGAGAAGAATACTGGTAGCAATCAATAGCCAAGCAAGGCTAATGCACCAAGCAAGAATAAAAACCAAAGTTGATCAGATAGTCCCACCCTGAAACTGGTGTAACACTTTCCCCAGAAACTTGCGCACAAAACTGCCAACTACAGTGCGCACAACTTGCTCTCTGCAATTCTGAGAATGTTTCAAATGAGAGACTGGCGCCCTGTATTTATAGTGGTTCTGGCATACTTGTTGGGGCTGACTTCTCCTTCTGGGTACTAATTAATTCATATTAAGTATATTTCTACAGTCGACATCTCGTCTAGGGTTTCCTTTACTTCTTTGCTTCCTTCTGAAATATTCTAATCTCGTCATAGGTCACAATAGAGGTTCATAACTTCCAAAGCTACCATAATATTAACAGGGTTAGGGCTTTTCATCAGGCATAAATGCATAAATCTCAAAGTCTAAGCCAACAATTGAAACAGTTAGGGAAAGAAATAGCCATGGAAAATACCTTAGCCCAAGCTAAGGAAAATATATGGATAGACATCAATAAATCCATGACATAGATTTGGCCCTATATACAGATCATCTTTGAGCAGCATGAATTAATTCAGAAATCTAGAGGAGCTTTTGAAATTATCAAAGAAGAATTGGGAGAAAAGCCAACAAAAGCCATAGATCTAATCAGGTTTCTAAACTCTAAAAACAAGTAGGAGTTAGAGGAGTTGTAGATAGAGGACATAATTGAAACTATCCTGGAAATCAAAAAGGTTCTGACCAAGAAAGGCCTCATGTTGCTATTGGAAGACAAATCTCAGGTTATGGACATAGGTGTGCAAAGATTCTTCAACAAGTTTGAGGTGCTAAACAAAAAAGGACTACCTGGTTTGTGAATGACAAGTTAATCACCATGCCTGATTATAAACAGACATTAAAGATAGTGGCAAAAGACAATTCAAAATCTACAGGAATAGAAGGAAGCATCACTAGGAAAGAATTCTTGGAAACACTACAGTTTGATTTGAATATTCAACATGAAATCAAACATATTTTCATTACCAAACCTACTTTTTCCAAATACACAGAGATGGATGAAATTTACAGAAAATTACTCAAAATATCAATCCCAAGTAAAAAGAGGTGGGACAAACTATGAAAGTTACTTGAGTAAAGATGAGTTCGATGTTTCATCCAACAAGGACCAACAGATAAGCAAAGTCAAAGGGAAAATTCATCAACAACTTCCATCAAATCAGCACTAGAAATCCAAGCAGATCTAAAGATTCCTATATTTTTGTAATTAGAGATTTAGTTAGTTTAGATATCCCTCAAATATGTCTTGATCATTTATGACAGGATCTTATGTAACTAAATATAAATACTTCTCCTTTCGAAGTATTGAGGATTGATTTTTGCATCCAAGAAATCTACTTTGTATCATTCAAGAGGATCAACTAGTAATAAAAAAGGTTCTTTCATAGGATTCTTGTGTCAAACTATTGGTGAAGTGCACATTTCTAAGTTCATGTTTTCTTTCTATTTTTCCATTCTTATGTGTTTCCAATTCTAATTATTCTAAAGAAGGTTAAAGAACGGAATTTATTTCAATATACTATGTTTCTGGCTTTGAATGATTTTTATGTTTTCAACTGAAATTAAGTAAAAAGAATTCTTAACTGCTCTCTTTACTTGATGGAACTCCTCTCATTTCTTCCCATTCACTTCATATAAATTTACTATATCCAAAAAGTTTAACTATCTTTATCTGTGAAGAAACTTTATAAAAAGATGAAACATATCCTTATTTTAAGAGACAGATCCCATAGCCCAATGGTAATTTAAGCATTCAATCAGCCAAATATTTTAAACAAAAAAACAAATCATGAACTGTCATAACTAGCCTAATATTTTGACAAAAACAAATCTAAATCTTACAGAGAGATCCCTCTCTGAAGTTGGCAGGGCTAGATCCCAGCTTCCAAAGTGGTTTTGTGGTTACCTATGCCCTTTCGTCTACAACCTCTAGAAATTACAGAGTGATAACATAGTGGTGACCATATTGGGGAAGAACAAATTATAAACTTCTACAGATTCTTTTCCCTGGTAAGAAAAAAAAAAATGGACAATCAAAGATTCAAATATTTAGAAATAAATGTTCAGAGGTTGTAAAACTTTGTAAATAATTAAGTAGGTCTTTTAAGTTTTAGTTGTGGCTCCAAAAAGAATTCACACCAGATCTCATCTTGATCCATAACCTATAAAAGTTGTAGATGACCATTAAAAATTGATCAGGAAAAGAAGTTTAGAAGAAAGTCAAGGGAGAAGTAGTCCCCCTCCTAGGGAAACCTCTCTCCTAGAGAAATTTGTCACAATCCAAGATATTCAGTTTGATCTACCATTCGAGAATAGTCTATTCAGAACCAAATCTGAGAGTTTTGTGGATGAAACAGTATTCGTTCAAGCTATTCTCCAACCCAATATACCTGAAAGACAATCTCCTGAATCAGATCTTGATTAAAAAAATCCTTCAAAATTTTGAGAAGTTACAAGATCTAGCATCAGAATTTTACCAAGCTTTACATGAAGCCTATATTCAACAATCTGTTGAACTTTATGCCCTGACTATTTCTACATCATCTATTAATCCTCAATTGATTCATCCTATATATACCAGTCATGCTTCTTATGTATTTTCCATTACCTCTCTAATAACTTCACATACAGTGATCCATCCTATTATAGGCGTTTATGGATATACACCTTCCACAAGTTCATCTGATATCCACCCTCCTATACCAATCATGGAAGCAAGATATTCTCCCCTCCTTTTGGATGCTCCTTTACATAATATACCCCAAGACTATCAAACTAGGATTCCTCAATTTGATGGCACTAAAACTATGACTGCAAAACAACATGTTGATAAGATGAATCACTTTTTTGACCTGCAAGAAGTAGATGAGGAAGATTTCAAAATGATATTGTTTTCCCAAAGCTTAAATGGACAAGTCAGGAAATGGTTCAAAGCCTTATCATCTGTTAGTCTAAATGACATTACTGATTTTCACCAATCATTCCTCAACATATGGGAAGTTGAGAAAAATCCACTTCATATTTTATTTGAATATGAAAGTATTAAAAGATCCCCTGGGGAAAGTGTGTAGGACTATTCCACTAGATTTAATAATATTTATAATGCAATTCCAACAAACATTAAACCCCCACAAGGTTTAACTTTGATTGAATTCCCTGATGCTTTTGATGTTGATATGTCTTATCAATTGAGAGAAAGAAACCCTGCAACCTTGGAAGAGATGCAGAGAGATGATGTGATTGTAGAGGCCAATATGTTAGCTAAGAGGACTAGATAGAGAACAAAGAAGAGAGTAACTATAAAAGAATAACCTTCTACCTCTTATGTTGATGCTAAAATAGACAATTTAGTTAGAACTATGGAAAGGATGATAGACAACTTAGACATTTCTAATAGGACTCCTCCTAGAGAATATCAACCTGGCCCCTAAATTAGAAATCCTAATTTTAGGAGAAATCAACCCCAAATCAAACAAAGAGAACAAAGAGGTCCAGATCAACGGATTGAGCCTCCTTTTCAAGAAAATTATGTTGATGAAGGGGAAGAAATAGTTGAAGACCTTGATGATGTTCACATCAACTTAATGGGAATAAATGATAAGTATTCTATATTTCTCACTCAATAAGAAAATGATGTTTTCCTTCTTTCACAAACTGAAATTGATCAAGAGAAATTAGAAGATTATAAACAAGGTTTTGAAAATGCAATTATGGAGGTCCATATGCAGTATAATATGAGGAGTAAGAAGTCAATTGATAATCCCACCAAGATAACTTTTTATAGTTCCACTAAAAAGACATCTGACACATCTGCTAAGAAAATTCCTGACATTCCCCCTAAAAAGAGCACAGAAGTTCCAACCAAAAGAACATCTAATTTTGTCTCAAAAATAGCTCAAACCGATATACCCTCTACCAGCCAGCCCAAAGATACTTCACAAAAGGAAGTTATTGAGAAACAAGATGTCCCTAACCCAAATAAAACTCAAACATCATTCAACTTTGAAAATGAACTAGCAAAACTCAAGATACCCATTCCTCTAACAGGGCTCATGAATAAGAATGCATATATATATCACAACTAATAAAATCTATGAACGTAGAGGTAGGTATAGACACTGTAAATGTTGTTGATGATCAACCATAACTATTATTTGGGCATGAAGTTGATGGAAAACCTTAAATTGGAGTTGTACCACCATTCTACATCAGTTTAAACATTCAAGACAAAACTTTGCACAATGAAATGCTTGACTCTGGTGCTTCCCACAACCTCATGCCTAAGGATGTTATGGAAAAATTGGGACTTGATATCACTAGGCCATAGAAATATTTTTATTCTTTTGATTCAATTAAATTAAAATGCATAGGTCTCATCAAAGATTTATGTGTTACTTTAGAAAAAATACCAGCCAAGAGTTTGGTAATGGACATAGTTGTTGTTGATATACCTCCTAAATATGGCATGTTACTGTCTCTCTCATGGGGAAATAAGTTACAAGGAACTCTTCAACTAGACATGTCTTATGCTACCATTCCATTGTTTGGTCAACATAGGAGATTATATAGAGAAACAATGATGAAATACATGGTCAATAGTCAAGATAAACCACACAATTATCCCTTATATTATGTTCATTCAAACCTTGATTCTTTCATTTTGTATAACGATGGAGACATAAGAACACAAGTTGCCAATTTAGAAAATGATGTTTATAACATTGAAGAAGACAAAATAGTTTTTGAAGAAGACAAAACAGTTATGATGGAATCTGATAAACAAAATGAACCTATGTGGAGCTTAGATTTTGATCGGGTTGTTAGTAAGGAAGGGTCAGGAGCAAGTGTATGGGACTCAAATTCAAAAACAAACCATTCAGAAGGTCATTCCTATAAGCTAAACTTTCAATGTACCAACAATATAACTGAATATGAAGCCTTAATGTTAGGGTTACAAATTTTAAAGAAGATTGGTGCTAAGATCATTTCAATTCGTGGTGACTTTGAACTGATAATAATATAGATCAAAGGTGAATACTCTGCTAAGCACCTAATATTCAGAGCTTACAAGAATGTTGTCCTAGATTTTCTAGAATGTTTTATTGAGTATGACTTATCATCCATTCCCAGAGACCAGAAAATTCTAGTTGATGGTTTGGATACCTTAGCAAGCACCTGCAAAATACATTTCCATCCTAATTGCCAATACACAGTTGAAGTAAAGAATAGACCAATTGTCCCAGATAACATCATATATTGGCAAGTCTTTGGAAATGATGAACAAATTGAAAAAAAATTGCAATCAAAGAATGAATTTGAATGTGCCAATATAGATGTTGATTTTGATGATGAAGGAGAAAGTGTGGATGAGATAGATTCAAAAGAAATAGATCAAAAACAAGAAGATTTGGAAATATTGCAATTGAAAGATATTTTTTTTCCTAGAGGGTTAGTCCCTTTAGAGGAGTTGTTTTATTTTAATGATCTAGCCAAAAAGCTTAAAATTGAACCTATTGGAGCTGAAGTTGAAGATTGCAACATAGGAACTGAACAAGAGACAAAAATGAGTAAACTGTCTAAATCTTTACCCCCTACTCAAAAGAAGAAATACATAGACTTTTTCAAATAATTCATAGATGTTTTTGCATGGAGTTATGAAGATCTGAAATCTTATGACACCAGCATTATACAACATAAAATTCCTATAAAAGAAGACCAAATACCTTTTAAACATAAACTTAGGAGGATTATCCCAAAGTTGATGCCTCTGATTGAAAAAGAGATAAAAAAGATTTATGATGCTAAGATCATTGTCCGATTAAGATTTTCTAAGTGGGTATGAAATTTAGTTCCAACTAGAAAAAAATAGTGGAGAAATCAGACTATCCATTGATTTCAAAAATCTTAATAAAGTATCTCTCAAAGATAACTACCATTTGCCTAAAATGGATCACATTTTGTAGAAGGTGGTCGGGTCCAGTAAAATTTCTCTGTTAGATGGTTTTTTTGTTACAATCAAGTTTTAGTCCATCCTGAAGACCAAGAAAAAACAACATTTACTACACCTTGGGGTACTTTCATGTATGTGAAAATGCCTTTTGGCTTAATGAATTCTGGAGCTACATGTCAAAGAGCAATGGATATTGCTTTTGTGGATGAACTAGGTAGGTTCATTGTTATATATCTTGATGATATCACTGTTTTTTCAAAAACAGATGAAGAACATTTGCTCCACCTGAGAAGAGTCTTTGAAAAATGTAGGAAATTTGGAATTTCCCTCAACCCAAAGAAAACATTATTTGGCTTAGAAGAAGTAAAATGTATAGGACATGTCATCTCAAAGAATGGAATCAAAATTTATCCTATTAGAATTGAATCTATTCAAAATATAGATCATCCTATAAATATAAAAGAACTCCAATATTTCATTGGAAAAATAATTTTTCTAAGGAGATTTATCCCTAATTTGGCAGAACTTCGAGGAAATATAAAAAATATGTTGAGGAAAGACACTAAAATAAAATGGAATATAGAATCAAAACATTCTTTTGATCACGTAAAACAAGCCTTAACACAATCCCTTGTGTTGATCAGCCCTAATTTCACAAAATATTTCCTCATTTTCTCATTTGCCTCTGAACATACTATTGTAGCAGTACTCTTAAAGAAGAATAATGAAGGCCATGAATTTCCTATTGCTTTATTTAGTAAATACTTAAGAGATGGTCCACTGAAATACAATATCATGGAAAAGCAAGATTTTGCTTTGGTAAAATCAATCAAATATTTTAGAGTCTACATTCTTCATTCGCATATAATTGCTTATGTTCCAAACTCTGTGGTGAAAGACATTCTGACCCAAAATAGTCCTGATGGGAAAATGGGTAAATGGATTGTTGTTATCCTTGAATTTGATATTGAAATGAAACCTACCAAGCTCATTAAGGGTCGATGAGTAGCTAAATTAATGGTTGAGTCTAATTTTCATGCTTTGGATATAAATTTTCTAGCTGCACTAGATGAACAAGAAGAGCAGGCGACTCCACAAGTAAAAGAGGATTTTGCAACCTCTCGCTGGTATGCAAAACTGATTTTTTACTTACATCATTCACAAGCTCCTTCCGGTTTGACCAAGACTAAATCTAGGTTTCTTAAACTCAAAGCTATGAAATATTGTATTTTAGATGGCAATTTATATTGGAAGGATAATGGAGGAATTTTACTATATTGTTTATTGAAAGATGAGGAAGATAAAGTTATGCAGGAATTTCATGAAGGAGATTGTGGTGGACACTTGAACTAGAATAATACTTCCAATAAAATCCTAAGAGATGGTTTTTATTGTCCAACCTTATTTGCAAATCTTCATAAGAAAGTTACCTCATGTCATAACTGTCAAATTTTTGAAGGCAAAAGGAAATTGTTGCCTTTACCCTTGAAAATGATATCAGTTGAAACTCCTTTTCAACAGTGGGGTTTGGATTTCATTGGAGAAATTCATCCACCATCATCAGGCCAACACAAATGTATCCTTATAGCCACTGACTATTTCACCAAGTGGATTGAGGTTGTACCTACAAGGCAAGCTATTGATGTTGTGATGATTAATTTTTTAGAAACTAATATTCTTTCAAGATTTGGATG
Organism: Picea engelmannii; assembly: GCA_009831015.1. Classification (NCBI taxonomy): domain Eukaryota; kingdom Viridiplantae; phylum Streptophyta; class Pinopsida; order Pinales; family Pinaceae; genus Picea; species Picea engelmannii. The sequence goes on from ML795845.1 coordinate 156,081, forward strand.
TCCCGAGAAGATCATCACTTATAATGAAACATAATTCAAATCAAAGAATATGGTGGAGTTTTTCAGCAAATATCAAATTACTTTAGGACACTCTACTGCCTATTACCCTCAAGGGAATGGATTAGCAGATTCTTCCAACAAAATTCTGGTTAATATCATCAAAAAGTTGTTGCAAGATAACAAGAAATCATGGCACAACAAGTTGGTCAATGCATTATGGGCTGACAGACTTACTACTAAGATATCAATTGGCATGTCCCCATACCAATTGGTTTATGGAATGGATGGTGTTTTTCCCACTTCTCTAGGTGTCCCTGTTATGAAAATATTGCAGGAAGTACATGCAGAACCTAATGACATCTAGAGAAGAATAAATCAAACCATGCAGTTGCAATACTCCAGAGAAGAAGTTTACAATAAAACTCAATTGATCCAAGAGAACATTAAGAAGATCTATGATAGAAGAACCAAGGCTGATGATTTCCAGATAGGAGACAAGGTATTGAAATGGGATTCAAGGAAAGAAGAGAAAGGTAAGCATGGAAAATTTGATAATTTATGGAAAGGTCCTTACATAATCCATGCTTACAGAGGAAACAATGAGTTCTTGATTAAGATATGGATGGAGCAGATATGCCAAGTGGACCTGTCAATGGCAGAATGTTGAAGCACTACTTTTCACTAGAATAGAAGCATTACTCACTCAAGTTCATTGTAAATACCATTTATTTTTACTGTCATGAGTGGGTGACTCGTACCAAAAGTTCAAGCCCGAAGAGAAGGCCCTAAGCTCCTGATCATTTGGCACCATGTCTACAACTACAATAAAACAAATCAGATGCAGAAAGTACTTGAGAAGATAGTTCAAGGTGATTGATCATTGGTTCTTGGCACCTCACAGGGAGAGCACCATCCCCAATGGGATCCACTGTTAGAGTCTTATATTTCATAGTATCAAATGGTGATTGAATTTTCTTCCTTCAATGATTTTATATTGTAAATAATATTACATTCTGCAAATGATTTCCAAAATAAAAAGAAAAAAGATATAAAAATAATGAAAATAAAAAGAGGGTATAAAAGAAAAGAAAATAAAAGAAAAAAGGAAAAAATTAAA
>ML795846.1:24708-58504 GCA_009831015.1 Picea engelmannii
TGTACTCAAGCCATCATCGCTGATGTAATTGCCATCAATGACAAGCATACGCTGCCTGTAAATCATGACAACACCTCCTTCCATCACTTCTTCTCTAAAAGAAAAATCTAAGGTTCAAGCAGTGGAAGATCACATCAAGAATCAACAACAAGTTCTCCAAATCTTAAATGACAACCTGACCATGGCACAAAATCGCATGAAACAACAAGCAGATCAACATCATAGTGAAATAAGTTTTGAAGAAGGGAATTGGGTGTTTTTAAGACTACAACCATACAAACAGATGTCTGTCAAGCAAGCCAAGAAGGATAATAAATTATCACCAAAGTACTATGGCCATTATAAGGTGTTGCAAAATATTGGTACTATGGAATACAAATTGGAGTTGCCTGCATCTTCACGAGTACACCCAGTTTTCCATGTTTCATGCTTAAAGAAGGTTATAGGAGACAAGATCCCAGTTCAAACTATATTGCTAGAACTTGACAAGGAAGGAAAAATCATATTGGAGCCTGAAGCCATCACTGACACAAGAATTCGCCAACTGAGGAATAGATATATTTCAGAGTATCTCATTAAATGGAGGAAACTACCGGTTGAAGATTCCACTTGGGAAGATGAGTCTTTTATACAGAAGCATCCAGAGTTACTCAAGCATTGTAGACAACACTTGTCTCAAGGGGAGGGGCATGTTAAGCCCTAATATTGGCTCATTAACCCTTAATTGGGGTATATTACATTAGTAATGTTATTTTATTTATGTCGGCTTTATTCCATTAGTTGTAATTATACCTCCTAGTCTCCTATATATACAAAGGAGACATTTTCATTTGGAATCATCTTGTACTTGAACATTTAAGTGGGGTAAAAGGAGGTTGCCCCCTCAAAGAGGCTTATTATCTAAAATTATCTCTTTTTCAAGGCGTTGAGTACTTTTTCTGAGGTTTTTCTATGCTATATTGATATTTGGATCATAACACATCTTCTCCTTCCATGAAAATAAGTTGCAAGGTGTAATAATGAATTATTTTGGGAATTCCATTTTTTCGTTGTCTTCAATCTTTGGTACCTACAAAAAATAATTTGGTGTGGATTTTCCCTAGCAGTTCGTCGGCTCTGATACCATGTAAATGTGTTGAACATGCACATAATAGATCTAGCTGGGAATTGACATACACAATTTTAGAGAAAATAGAAGAAAAGAGAAACAAGAGAGAAATAATGGAATAATTCTCATTAACCAAATGAATAATTGATAATTTACACATGAAATACTTTGTATAACTTAACCAATGCGCACTAGAGGAGAAGCCAATGCGCCATAGTGGTGGTATAAAGTCATATGGACACACACCATCAATTACAGGAGTAAACTACCACCTAGTCTAGTCTCTTGGGCAATTACGGAAGTGAACTGCCACCTAGTCGAGTTAACTAGACTATCAGTCTTCAATTAACTGACTGAAACATAGTGAAGTGAGGAGGAGATCAAGGAATCACGAGTAATTCACTAGTATGATGATGATCCCAAGGAAAATGTGCATTAGCTGGTGATGATCCCAATGTTTCATGGTGACAATACCAATGTAGCATCTACACTCCACTCAACCAATCAAACTGAAGTGAAAAATGAAGAGAATATTCTTCCTAAAATATAGGAGATTGAATAATAAATAATAAACATAGGAAAAAACTTAGGAAAAAAAAATCCTAGGTGTGTGTGAAGTAACTCCAACAGGGTACCTTGGATGGGGTGACACACAGAGACTCCTTGCCACATGGCTCAACATCAATCCACAGCTTAAATGTTATAGGATACTCCCCATCCCTTCAACATTTACGATGGTAGACTGCCATTACAACCACTATATGAAGGTGAGACTTCTCCCTCGTGCGAACGCACTAGCACAGCCAACATTCAATATGACAGAGTTAATAGGAAGCCATGCGATGCTATCATTTGGAAATTCAAAAGTTGGAGAGCCTAGACAGAGCTGGTTCATTCTCGTTTTGGACCTCCCCACCGGTTGGGAGCTCTGGTGCAGTTTTTTCTGTATCTCTACCCACCCCTCATCAGCAATGACAAGTAAGCGAGGCAGGCCTTGTCGAGGCTCGGCCTGGTACACCCACAAAGAGAACAGGTAAAGAAGGTAGAACCTTGAGCGCACTCTCTCAATGGTGACTTCCATCCTCCGGCAGAGAGCACACACTGATCGATTGACACTCCATGCCATTATCGCTGAGCCTGGGATAGAGTGTAGCACACACACCCTTGCAATTGATCTTGGAAGTTGTCTGAAGGGAGGCGCTGCGGATGAGTTTCCAACCTGCTATGTTGAAGAAATGTCGTACCTGGAGGATTTAGCGACCACCCTAGAACCCCAAGCCACGGTGCCTGAAATACAGGCTGGAAGCGGTCTGAAGGGAGAGCCGCTATAAGAATTCCCAATTTGTTTTTTCAAAGAGATACCGTGGACGGGTGACTACAACCCCACCAGCCATGCTGAGAAGGCAACGAACGAGGACGAGGCTCAGGACAATGCCTGTGTAGAGATGAATGTGGACGAGACCAGAGCAAGGATGAATGTGGACACGACCAGAGTAGGACTGAACGTGAACGAGGCCAGAGCAGGGATGAATGTGGAAGTGGGGAATGAAACCTTCGACGAGGCAGTACACAATGATTTGCATGGTCCACTCCTTCGTGCAGAGCATCTGGCTCTAGTTTTTGAACTCCAAGGCCACATGGCAGACTAGGAGCACAGAGCCCTCCTCATGGGACAACATTTGGACTTGCTCCTTGATGCATACTCCAATGCTCCAGCAAAGACGAAATGTCCAATGTGCGTGCAATAGTTCGCCATCCCAGCCAGATCCACGTGTCAGAAAAGCAATGGCGACAGGTCACCGGGTATCTAAGTTCTCCTATGCTAGTTTGTTTTCTTTTTCATCATGTTGTTGCTCAATGTTAACTTGAACTATGGCCATCTGTCCTAGTTTCCTTCGGGAAGGAGAGAGGGCAAAACAACTTTTAGCTTATCTTCCTAGACTCATTTCACTCCAAATTATGCTGGTTTTCAGTAAAATGACAACATTTTTGTTGGCTCAGGACGACTATATCTCTGTGTATTTTGTCAATGTCTCTCTGTTAACTTAATATAGCAGGTACTACCTTTTTTACTTAAAAAAAAAAAAAATCCAACAGGGTAAAAGATAAAATCCTTATATAAACCTTCCATATGCTTCACCCAGGGATCACCCGATAAAGCAATGATATAATTATCTTTGAATAAAAGGGGACCCATAATATAATAAAAAATGCTTAAAAGGTTAGTTGAAGGATAGGAGGTCTCATCATGAGCTAACCTATCACGTCCATGGATATCTATTGGTATGACATTGTCCTCATCTGGTCACCAAACTAGGGAAATGACTCTCAGTTGCATGGTTGAGAGAAAGGGGGTCTCATCATGAGCCAACCTTCTCATTTCCATTAGGTATTTGTGGGTGACATTTCCACCACCTAGTCACCACACCAAGGCAGTGAACTTCAATCTCTCCTTATGCTATTATGAAAGAAAATATAAATAAATAAAGATAAAAGGCAAATGATGGGCTTGTAAAAAGTGCATTGCATATGAAGGTACCACCCACCCTCTACAAAGGCACCCATGAATGAGACACCATGACCCCTAGTATGCCATGAGCCCTATGCCCATTGAGTCTTGACCCCATCCAACTCATACACTTTACATGGATTATAGAGGGACCTCTTGGAATCTCTCCTTGACCTAGGGAAAGATCTACCCAATAAGACACCTAGTCAACCCTCCCATACTTAAGCTTGACAAGTTGCATAATGTCTTTGAGTTGTTAATTGTTTGATACCGTGATATTTGATGCACATGCTTGGATGGATTATTTATTGATTGGATTAACTTATCATGATGTTATGACTTGAGATCCTTGGAGGGCATGTTCATTTCTCTTTGCAGGACCTAGTTGGTGGATAGTTTTGGGAGAACAAGCCTAGCTTGGGCTTCCATGGGGCTAAAATCCCACAGGTTGGATGACATGGGCCCGCATGCCAGATGAGAGAGATCAAAATTGGAAGGCCTCAAATATGACTTGGAAAACATGGCATATCACCAACATGCCAAACGTTTTTCACAGGAGAGGTAAAACGTCACTTCTAGAGACATGACGTCACCTAGGGGGTTAGGGCTTGGTGGTGAGGTGCCACTCATTTAAACTTGGACATTTTGAGGAGAAGAGGGTCTTCACCATGATGATACCACTTAGATGCTTGACACATGGCCTTTGGAGGCCCATCCACGCTTCTCCAACACCAACGACTTCCTCAAAGTGGAAAAATGTCCCCTAAAGGGGTGACGTCCTCCTAAATTAGGGTTTAATTTTTGCAAAATATGAAATTTTAAGTGAATTTTTTAATATTATTTTGTTAAGGGGGAAATATTAGGGTTGTTGATCCCTAATATTGTGTTTTACTCCTTAATTTGTGAACAAGCTATGTTAGCTAAATTTTGTATAAATAGAGATCATAAGATCTCATATTAATCATAACTCTCCCTCTTGTGAGAGACTTGGTATGAAATTTTCATCCCCCTTGGCTATTTTATCTCTTGTGCACTTGTTTTATGGCTATTTTATGAATGGTTGATGGAGGAAGGCCTAGCGCTAACTTTGGATGATTCTTTCTAGCTCTTGTGGTGAATTGTCTTAGCATTTCTCTTGACCTTGGTATGGTTTTTACTCTCTTGCTATCATTTTATTCAAGTCAAGTATTTTTATGCTATGAGCTAGGTGGAAAGTATAAGGGCATACATCCCCACCATAGCTTTCATCATTTTTGTTTGCTTCATCTCATTGATTAAGGGTTTGCTAAGAGAAGTATAAGGGCACACACCCTCTTAGCTTAAACCCTAGCTTAGAGAAACTTGCCTTGGGGATTAAAATGCCTTACACCCCCAAGGGGGTAGCTTCTATAATATCCTTGTGACTCCATTAACCCAATAGTAAAGGAGCTAGTAATTGATTTATTGCATTGGAGAAATAAAATATTGCATTGGGAAATGTGATTTTTGGTCATTTTTACTTCTTGCAAAGTGCATTGTTTTCCTTGTGCCTTGGGCACCTCACAACCACTAGCGCATACCCATCTAGAGGATAATTATTGCTGCTATTACAAAATTTCATCTTCATCCATTAGGGCTGCAGAAACCCTAACTTACTTGCTTTAATAACTCTCCTTGTCCTAGCGCACTTTTTGAAAAAATTTAAGGAGATTTCAGTGGCTTATTTTCTTTTGTAATACATTGAATGTTATAGCCATAAGGATGATATAATTTTATGTATACAAGTGTTTACAACAACCTTATCATTTATGCTAAGAGTATTGGTTTTTCATCTTGAGTTTAGCTAATCATTTACTAGTTTTTCTCTTGCATTTCTACTTGATATTTAGCATTTATTGAGCAGATTATAGTACCTTTTTCTTGTTGATATATACTATTATATATTTCTGTAAATTAGGGACAACAACCTTAACTTGCTGATCCAACTAACATATACTATTACAAAGTGTCTCTTCTTGTGTCTAAGGTAGGTACAATCATCCAGAGAAGTATTATACTTGTGGGGAAAAAATCACTTGACTTACAAGGAACCTCTTTCCACCTTTCACTCCACTTAGAATTGACCTATAGGGGATTCACTTACATCCATGTTCATCTTCATCACAATCCCCCTAGGGTCACCAGGATCGCCTCCCTAGAGTGACCAAGTCACCCTTGAAGTGTGGGACCTACATCGAGGTGACATTGGGTGTAGGATTCCCAAGTTGCAGCACTTGTTCCATGGTTGCATCAGGATTTTCCAAACCTACAACTTGAACTATAACATTTTTGTGTCGTTGTTGGTGATGATTTTAAGTCCTCTTCTAAACCCTAAGGACACTTTGGTAAGCTATCCCAAATCCTTTCCCTTACCTTACCTAGAGACTCCACCCAAGGGAATTTAATTTTCCACCCTCCTTGATGATCTCATCTTGAAGCTCATTTGGCGGCTCCACCTTCCTACAGCCCTTCTTTCCCCAAACCATTTCCCCCTCGGAGGTTCAATCCTTGTAAGGTTTACCAAAGAAGTCCTCCTCTCATGTTTCCCGGTTCTAAAAACCTTTTCCATAAATCCCTTCCCCTTTCTCCAATGGCTCGCCCTTGGGAAAGAGACCTCCACAAACCCCTTAACATGACCAATATCCAAGGTTACCCTAACAATATGCCAACATATGTCAACAAGTGGTTTCCAAAGTTCCCAGGACACAATGTTATAACTTCCAAAGACCACATTTATGTCATGGGCCAAGATATGGACAATGTAGGTATTGATCATGAAGATGTGGCCATGAAACTATTCGCGTCATGATTGTCTAAGGAAGCCCTTGATTGGTTCAAGGGATACCATGATAATCAGATCACAACCTATGATTCCTTTTCCTCATTTAAAAGAAGATGGTCAAGAAAAGAAGATGGTGGGACACTTGCAACTTAGTTCAATTAAATAAAGAAAAATGAGAATGACATGGTAAAGGAATTCATTTCGAGATTTGACAGGTTGTACAGTCAAATTCCAACAAATTATCATCCTACAAAAACATTAGTTCATCAAACAAATTATCGTCCTACATCAACATCAGTTCATCTCTGTAATTTCCTTGGCTAAGGAGGAAATATATACAGGAGTAACCTCAAACCAACTTGGAGCTAGAAGCTATCCCTTCCAACACAAAGGGGGCTCACTCTCTTCAAATCAATCACTGAAAGGATTGATTTTGTTTTATGCTCAAAATCTAGAACTCTAAGATAAATTTGGGTTTATATTGTTGGTGGTGATTTGGAAAGAAAGTTCATTGGGCAATGGAGTAACAAAGAAGTTAGAAATCAATGAGGGTTTATTGGATACTTGGTAAATTGAAAAGTGACTTATTAGAGGAATTCTAGAGAGAACTACTTTACGCCAATTAGATGTTGTTGTATATAGAAGATTACATAGAAAACAAATAACCCCTTAGGGAATATAACGAGGATGAATTCCAAGGTGATTATGGTAGAAGGACAAATGAAATTACATGCAACAGAGCATCAACTACAAATGAATTATGATACATACAATCCATATTAACACAAAGAAGAAATCATACAACATAGATGCAAGAAGACAAAGCTATAAGATCACATGCATAAAGTAGCACAATCACATGTATCTCTGGAGTCAAATCTCAAGGACTTCTGATCCAGTAATTTCATTAATGTCAGAGAGAAATTACAAAAAAAATTATTCAATAGTCTCTTCCTTACACACTTTCCCACACTTAGCTCTCATAGCTTCATGAAATATATACAAAAATATCTTCATATGCTGGCAAATTTGAATTCTAACAACCTTCCTAAGTTAAGAAATAGTTACAAATCTCTTGGCAACAAAATCTGAACTAACTGTTGAAAAAGAGGAGTCAAAGTTGACTCATTAATGACAAGATAATAATAGATAAATCCACTTTTGAAACCATATATTGATGATATTTGACCTCTGGCATTTGTTGTAGATGAGTTGGCACGCTTTCCTACCCTTCCTTTCTGATCTGGAGGCATTCTAGAAGCTCTGTCATAGTTGCGCAACAAGTTTGTTGCACAATAGTAACCTACAACAAAAACACAACAGATTGCATAGCAGACTAGGAAAATAGGGGTCAACGATGAAATCATATCTCCCGAATATAAATATATTTTTCTAAAATGAGATAGGTTTTTGTAGATGAACTCGTTATTGAGAAACACCTCTCTCCATTTTCGAAAATGCCTCTCCAGCTTCTCGATATCCGTGTTCAAATTTGATGACCAAAACATTCAATGCTTAAATATGGAAAAATGGGCTGTAAAGACTCATTCAAATATCCCAAAATATGACACTTTTTGCAAATATGAGAGAGGTTTGTATTGTTTGTTCTGTCCTTGAAAAAAAACTCTTTGGCATGTTCAAATATCCTCTTCATTTTGTTAGAACACGATCTTGAATTTTACCACTAAACCAGTCATCTGCACAGCGTGCCCTACAACATGTGCACAACAAAATCCTCTGTGCAGCAAAACCTCTATGCAACAAAAATCCTTTGCGCAACAAAATCCTCTGCGCAGAAAAATCCTTTGCGTAGTGCACAAAAAATGAGAGCAGTAACCTTTGTGCAGTGCGAAGCAAATGGAAGCAGTGTCCTCTGTGGAGCAATTAACAATAACATCCTCTTAATACTCAATTTGCACAACATTAGGAAGTTGCGCAACAACTTGTGCAGTGCTATAATTTGCTTGATGATGACATGTGACTTCAATGGATTTGAGCTTATGAAATCTTTAGAACCATGAAAATACTAACTATAACTAACTTGAATTGACCTCATGATCTTTCATTGTGACTCTTTAGTGATATGAAAACCCATACCTTTGTCACCAAGACGATATGTTCCATGAATCAACATTATTTTATGACCTTACTCAAACACATTTATCAATCACAAACCCATCAATTCATAACCTAAGAGAAATCATGCGATGTTATTTATGAGACCAAAGCATGACTTTACCCTATCATACATTTTTTATTCACATCCTAACAACCCATTTATAGAACACTAACACAAGCTCCAATGGGGATGGAATCCTCCCTGTAGTCTAATCCATTGGGTAGATCCCAAAGCATTGATATCTGCAACTTATATTTTCTCCTTACCAGACCTTTGTCTGAAAATAAATCCAATCTGAAAACTAAACTGCACACTGTTGAAATCAAACTGAAAAAATACTCAAACTATAAGCTTATTGATAAGTATTCCTAATCTACTTGAAGAGTTGATTTCTTTCTTACGTGTAAGTAAACTTTAAAAGTATCCATTCAAGTAATAGCTTGACTAAGTGAAGGTATGGAATGTGCTTTGGAAAACCAAAATATTGAAAATAAATTGGCATTTTATTTGAACATTTGCAAGCAAATTCAAATTTGACAAAATCTGGAAATTTGGGGTTGCTTACTGACTCCAGAAAGACTACAAAAGGATATTCAAATAACTGAAAATTGATGTCATACTCATCCAATATATTACAACTTTTCTCCAAGTGATTTATGTGCCATAAATTTACCCCTTCACCTGCATCTTTTCTTTCATGTGATTTACTCAATAAGTTGTCATAGGAAGTCTAGAAATCTGCATTAGATTGATGAAACAAAACCTTTACTAGCTCAAAGGACACGACTAATTGATCATCAACTTCATTTTCAAACTCATGGTTTTTCAACAACTGTAAACTTTGGTTGTTAAAATTATCCATATAACTGATTACTAGGTCATGAAAAACAAGAGGAGGTTGTTGCAATTCCTTGTCCATTTTCCCCATTGAATCTAGATTACTTTGCATCAGTCTGCAGTCATCAACTTCATTAATGGTCTTAAAAATTTATCTCAATAATTTGAATGAAGAAAAACATAAGGAAAAATAATTTCCGTTAGAAAAATCACTATTTTCTCCATATTCACTGGCATAACTGTGAAATTGTTGACTTATAACACCATGAAAATTTGCCTTCAGTAATTGGAATGAAGAAAAGAACAGGGGTAGATTATTTCATTCACCCGATTCAATACTTTCCTCATGTTTTTCATCACTATCACAACTTAAACGTGCAGGCTGACTGCTTTCCTTAAACTGCTGAAAATGAACATTTCCTATTGAAGAACATTCAGTTGGATGCAATGAAAAATCAACTTCATAATTATCATCATATTCATCATATTTGGGAAAGTCAAATACATATGCAATTTCATCCACAAGGAAAAATCTTGGTACATCAATTTTGCCTTCAGTAGGTTGATCCTTATCTTCTGCAACAATGTCATCATTGAAAAGTTCGAAACAATGCATGGAACAATCATTTTTTTTCTCATGTTGAAAAAGGATCAGGATGTAAATAAACTTCTTGTTTATGTACAATCTCATGTTCTTTTTCTACACCATTGTTCTATGTATTTGCAACACTCTCTAAATTCTGATTTTACAGCCTATAACATGCTTGAAGATTGTCTTCTACTTCCTGGGCATCAACAAACATCTGGTGTAGGGTCTTAGATCTTCTTTCCATCAAAAGCAAGGATAGATATGGATGAAGAGTTGTTGCATAACACAATTTTTTAGTTTCTTCAAGGGGTTGGATCTCCTTTAGAAATTTATAATAAAGACTAGAAAACCTCCTACTGAACATAAAGATTGTTTCATCACTCTGTCTCTTCAAGTAATTGAACTTAGAAAGGTACTAATCCAAAGACTTTCTCTCACCCAAAAAATTTAGGAAAAAATCTTTCAGTTCCTTCCATGAGTTGATGGTCCTAGGATGTAAGTGTCTAAACCACTCTTTGATCTCTCCTTGTAATGACTGGGAAAAAACTCTCATTAAAACATCATCATGTTTGATTTCAAAGAGGTCCGCAAAATGCTCAAAATCCTGGACATATTTTTCAGCTGAAATCTTCTCAAGTTCACCATCTGATCCAGATTTTATGAGAAGAACGAAAATGAATACATATTGTTAAAATATGTTTAACACAGAATAACAAAGATACAATAAAACTCGTTTCTATTCAATAAGGAAATAAGTTGAAACTCTAAAATGCAGCGGAAAACAAGCTTGCTATAATGGAGGCGACTTATCTCTGAGAAGAGATGTGACAGATGGGCTCATTCACAAGAAGATGACTAGAATGAGGATCTAAAGGCTTGTTTTACATTAAATATGAATTCCAAAACCATAGACTTCCAAAAACCTAACCCTAGGAGATGAAGCGCCAAAAGTCATGTGGGCCCCGTTGGGGTAAGCTAGTACATCAACTTCCTGAGGTCGTAACTTTTGCATAAAATATTCGTTTTAGGTGCACGATATCCCATTGGAAAGGTATATCCGAGAAATACACATGTTAACATCATAATCTAACTCTATTTACAATTTGACTATGGTGAGCCCTAAAATCGTTGTTTAGGGCTTCAAAACAGCCCCGAAAGTCAGGGACCTGAAAACTAGTTGGAATAGCTGGGAGGCCACCGAAATACATCTGGATCAATCCTACCCTCTTAGGAAGCAATGGTATATATTGCGTTGATTTCCCCCATCAGATGAGGAAATTTTTGTTGAATTTCACTCTGGGTGAGCCACTTGCCTTGGTGCAGGAGCTTCCCTACTTTGGAAACTCGATAAAGATGGATCCTTTGCTGTTGAGTTACCTTGACTTGTGTGCTCACAATATGATCACAGGATTCCTGTTGCATGCAGTCAGGTTTGAGCTCTATTGGTTTCAAATTCTCTGCTATCTCTAAGCTGTTCAAGAATGGTGGAAAATATGGTCGAAGGAGAGCCACATTAAATACTGGGTGCAGGCCAAGGAAAGGGGGAATGTTGAGATCAAAAGAATTGTCACCCACATCCTTGGTGATGGTGTACGACCCATAACGGAGTGGGTGAAGCTTCTGCTGGGGCCCTGTAAGGTGTTGTTTTTGCAAGTGCAACCAAAATTTGTCTCCCACTTGAAACTTATGTGGCACCTGGTGTTGATCATGGCACTGTTTGTACTTGGCATTGGACTTCTGTAAAATATCCTGAACCTATTGGAAGATGTGTTGGATCCACTCAATGAACCAGGTGGCTTTGTTAGCTTCAGGTGGAGTAGGGGACGAGTCTGCTGAGGTGGTCACCATGGGTAGTGCAACATCCATGGGGCCCAATGGTTGGAATCCAAACCCCACTTGAAAGGGGTTGTGGCAAGTTGAGATATGGAAGGCTCCATTGTATTTATGATGGACATAGGGAAGAATCTCATCCCATGTGTGGGGGTGCTTGGAATTTTACATGTGCAGGATATGCATGATCATCCAATTGACGACCTGAGTTTGGCCATCTGACTGGGGGTAGAAGGTAGTGGATTTGGTGAGCTTGGTGTCCAACATTGACCAGAGGCTCAACTAGAATGTGTTGAGGAGACGAATGTCCCAATATGAGACAATAGTTTGTGGGATACCAAAATGTACCCATACTTTTTCAAAGAAGAGCTTGGTAGTAGCCTCTGCTGTGATGCTCTTCTTGTAGGCAGCCATAATCACCATCTTGGAAAAGCGATCAACAACAAAAAAACACAGTCATTTCCCCTCTTGGTGGATGGAAGGAATGACATGTAGTCCATTGAGACGGATTCCCACGGCCTATCAGGAGTAGGAAGAGGGGTTTACAGGCCCTTTTTCTTAGTGGTTGGTTTGGCAATAGTGTAGGTAGTGCAGGACCTGATATACTTGCCAACATCCTGTCAAAGTTTTGGCCAGTAGAAATGTTTCTACAACACTGCCACTTTCTTTTTGATGCCAAAGTGTCCTGCCACCCGACTATAGTGAGCTTCCCAAATCATCTTCATGTGCTCTCTTTATGGAACACAAAGATGGCCTAGACAACACAACAACCCATCCTAAAGATGGAAATTAGTGACCACTGAGTTTGCGCCCAACATTTGGTAGGTGGTGGAGAATTCAAGGTCTATCTCATAGAGGTGGGGCCATCCAGAGCTCTTGTGGCCACAAGCGTCTAGCACGGTGGTGAGTGCCGCGATTGGAGGTTGGTTGAGGAAATCAACAAATCCGTTTGTACTTCCTATTTTATACTTGATGTTGAGGTGGAACTGCTGCAATTATGTCAAACACTTATGATGGCAGTCATTCTGCATTTTTACTTGGGTCTCTGCATGAACTGTAGTGGCTTATGATCAATGTGGATGACTGTCTCCTTCCCAAGAATGTAGTGTCTCCACTGGCAGCAATCTTGCACAATGGAGTAAATTTATTTGTCGTAAGTGGGTTACTTACGAACAACATATGATAGTGTCTCACTATGATATGCCACGGAGTGTTCATGTTGAGTGAGAACTGCGCCCACAACATAGTATGAAGCATTTGTCTTGATATCAAAGGGATGTTGCAGGTCTGGTAATGAAAGTATCAGGGATGAGCACAAGCGTTGCTTCAAATAATCGAAGGCTTGTTGTTGGGATAGGTCCCACACAAATTTTCCTTACCACTACCCGTGGTTACTTGGATGACGGCCCATGTGATATGAGAGAATCCCAACACGAACCTGCGATAGAAATTGGTGAGGCCTAAGAATATTTGAAGCTTAGTGAGTGTGGTTGGGGTTGGTCAATCACAGATGACCTGGATCTTGGCTGGATCCACATGCACACCATGTTGATCAATGATGTAGCCTAAGTAATGGACCATTTCCATGCTGAAGGAGAATTTTTCCATGTTGGAATATAGCTTGTGCTGCCGCAAGGTGTGAAAAACCTACTAAATATGTTGCAAGTGTTCTGCCCAAATCTTGTTGTAGATGAGGATGTCAGCCATATACACCACTACAAAAGTATTGGTGAAAGGTCGTAGGATATCGTCCATCATCCTCATAAAATTTGCTGGAAAATTTGTCAAACGAAAGAGCATGAAGAGCCATTCAAAAAGAACTTCTTTTGACTTGAAGGTTGTCAAGTGGTTGGCCTTGCCAACAACACCACACCAACAACCCTAGACCATTGGATGGCTTCACCAAGGAAGCGATCTTCGCATCATCCAGCAGTGTCGACTGTCATACGACATCAAGCCCTTCAAAGATGAGGTATTGTTTGATGTTTCTCCTCTCGAACTTTGTAATGTTCTTTTGGACCAACCTTATTTATGGAAACATCATGTTGTGTATGAGTCTAGGCCTCGTAGTGTTATTATTACTTTCAACAATAAATTATACAGGATACCTAAGGTAGTCCCACCTAGTGTTGTTTCCTTGATCTCTACCAAGCAATGCAGGAAGGTAATCTCTCAGACTGGGAAATTTGTATTCTTTGTGATTTTCTCTCAGAGTGAGCGAAAGATTGCAGCCACAACCAGGGCCTCCACTACCGATATCTCCACACAATAGAAGAAAGTGGATAAATTCATGTAAGAATACTCATATATCTTCTCCTCACCTATCAGGGTACCTCTGCACTACCAGGTCAATCATCCCATCGACCTGACCCCTGACGCATTGCTACCCAATGGGCCAGTCTACTACCGCTTTCTGTTAGAAAACAAGGAGATCAAGAGGAAGATCCAAGAAGTAATCCACAAGGGGCAGATCCATCCCAACTCATCACCTTGTGGGAGCCCAATCGTGCTGGTGCAGAAGAAAGATTGGACTTGGTGATTCTGCATTGATTATCAGGCCCTAAATAAAATCACAGTCCGGAACCGATAGCCGATTCCTCGAATCAACGACCTCCTTGATCAGCTCACAAGGGCCAAAAGGTTAGTTTAAGGATAGGAGGTCTCATCACGAGCCGACCTATAATGTCCATCAATATCTAATGGTATGACATTGTCATCATCTGGTCACCAAAACAGGGTAGTGACTCTTAGTTGCATGGCTGAGAGAAAGGGAGTCTCATCACGAGCCAACCTTCTCATTTCCATTAGGTATTTGTGGGTGACATTTCCACCACTTGGTAACCCTGCTAGGGAAATGACCTTCAATCTATCCTTATTCTATTCTGAAATAAAATATAAAGAAAAAAAGATAAAAGGAAAATGATGGGCTTGGAAAAAATGCATTGCAGATGAAGGTACTGTTAACACTCTGTAAATTCCCAGAGGTTGTCAGAGTAGAAGAAACTTACAAGAGGTAACTTTATCCAACCACTTCAAAACTAGAATCTAGCCCTACCATCTTTAGAGAGGGATCTCTCTGTAAGATTTAGCTATGTTTTAACTTTGAGATATTAGGCTAGTTAAATACAATAAGATTGAATGGTTTGTTGTTGTTTTTGTTAAGTTGGCTGGAAATGGTTTTACGCCTCCATTGGGCTATGGGGTCTGTATTATAAAGATAGAGATCTAAACCGAAATTAAAATATTCTTTTCACAAGGCAAGATAATGCATTCATTGGATTCTTTGGCAGTAAAGTGATGAATAGCAAAAAATATGAGAATATCAATTAAAGTAAAGAAGCATTTAAGAATTTCTTCACTGTAATATCAGAAAGATAAACATTAAGATCTTTCAAAGCCGGAAACAGGGTATACAAAGATAAATCCTGCAACATGTGCTACTTTTAAATGATTAGATTAGAAAACAATATGACAACTGAGGGAGAAAAACATTTAACATGGAAAATAAAACATCACCAATGAATAACATGCATGAATCCTGTGAAAAGTCCCTTTGTATTACTGGAAGATCTCTTGATAAAAGTTACTGTCTTTCCGGCTTACAGAGCGTAAAGATCAACCCTCGGTACCTCAAAGTTTGAAGTATTTATAATAAAAAATTACAAACAATCCTGTCATTAAAGATCAGGACGTGGAAGTTCTAAATTTAGCTAACTAACTCAATAAGATACAAAAATTCAGGAACTGTTTGATGATGTGTTGAAATCTTTATGCTAATTTCTGGGGTAAACTGTTGGTGAGTCCTCTGCATGACTTCGCCTGATTGGATTGCTAACTGGGATTGGACACCTCATCTCCTACCCGATCAGATTTCATAGCTCTTCCCATCAAAGGTGACTGGGAACAACGACTTTGAGTAGTCTTCGATATACTTCATCCATCTCTGTATACTTGTCAAAAGTTGGCTTGACGATGAAATGTATCGGATCTCGTGCTGAATGTTGATGTCCGACTGTAAAGATTCTAAGAATGCCTTGCCTATGATACTGCCCTGTATTCCTGAGAATTTTGAGATATCTTTGGCCACTCTGGCTAGCTTCTTTTTATAGTCAAAAAGTGTCATTAACTTGTCATTTATGACCATTAATCCAGGGAGGCCTTTCTTCTGCAGAGCTTCAATTTTGCTGAAAAAGTTTTGCACTCCTATGTCCATAGTCTAGACTTATTCCTCCAGCTATAGCATCAGTCCTCTTTTGGTCAGGACCCTCTTGACCTCGAGGATGGTTTTTGTCCTATCTTCAATTTTCAAATACTCTAAGTCTTCTCTAGTTTTTGAATTCAAGAATTTAATGATCTCAGTGGCTTCTGTGGGCATCTCTCCCAGTTCTCCTCTTATTTTATCAATAGCCTGCTTTCTTCTTTGCACTAGTTCATTTTTCTCGAACATGATTTGTACCATAGGACATACTTCATTTACAGACTTGGTGATATGTTACCCATGATTTTGGTCATCTTGATGGTGTATTGATGATGGTGAACTAAGGCTCCTAGCAAGAACTTTCTCCTAAGAAAAGTGACATTCATCTCTTCCTAGAAAACATATTTTTGAAGAGAGTTCGCAGATTGCTTATATCCTAGAGTGCGAGAATGACCCATTCTCACAGGCTGCCTTCAGCTAGGGTGCGAACTTCTCACACTGTGCTAGATAGCTAGGGTGTGAACTTGTTCTCAAGCTTGGAAAAAGATGAAGTCTCGATGGTTCTAGAAGGGAATCTTCTAGAGAATGGGTTGGCATTCGAATGGTTATCATTTTACTGGTTTCCCTGATATTGTGGGATCATTCTCATCCAAGTAACCATCTCATCCTCTCCTATATATTGATGGGATTATCATGGAAAAGGTTAATCAAGATTAATTGGAGAATTGGTGAAGGAATTGTGTGAAGGACCTAGCTTGAACAGGAGCTTGGAGACTCTAGCAAGTCTATAAAGAGGTTTTATGGTTTTTGGTGTTTTTCCTTGGCCATTTGCTCTTGCCTTGCCTTTCTCCATTTCTATCAATCTTTGAGTCTTCAGGACACCCTGATAGACCCTTTGGGTCCAGAAGCCCCTTCAATTTTTTTGTCTTCTTCCAAAAATTTGCTTAGTTTTAGACATTTTTGCACTGAACCCCACAGTGTCTTGTGAGAATACTTTGATTTTGCACTTTGCTTTTAGTTCTAGTGCGAGGTTCTTGCACTCTGCTCAAAGATATCCTATGAGAATGACCCATTCTCGCACTGTGTAACACTGATAGCCTATGAACCCTCTTTTCAAAATTTTGGATTTAAGATTTTTGCATGGTCAACTGCCCAGATCAGTATAGGTGCCTGAAAAGAACTTCTTGGACCATTGGTTGATGTTTTCTTATCTTCGGATTTTGTGCACGATCAGTCTTAGGAAATCAAAGGCTCTTCCTGTCCATCTTTTCTCGACTTTCATCTCTTGAATTTTCTTGGAAAAGATATACTCTCTCATTTTGGAATCTGAGTGCTTGTTTGGTTAAGAACCGACAATCGGTTGAAAGTTGGGATTCTTTGTCTTTCTCATTTGCTCATTATTTGGAAGATTACTTTTCTCATGCAATTGAAAAAACTAGATTTGTCTACTTGTCATTTTTGTTTCCATTGAAATATTGGTTTGGGTTTTTGTTTATTGCTTGTTCATTAGTTTTTTGGTTTTCCTCACTTTCACCATCATGGTGTAGGTCCTTTTTGAAAACTGAAAAACGTTTTTCTTTCAAAAGCATTTTTGTCTTCGAAAATATTGAAAATCAATTGCTGAAATTATTGAAAAAGAAACAATAGAGAATTGTTATTATTGTGTGATTCATTGCAATTGCATTTTAAAGGAAATTGTGTATCGTAGTTCAAGATTGGTCCAGAAAACTTCTCTTTCCCTCCCGTACATAGGATTCATTGAACAAAAATTGATATCTTTCATTCCTATCTATGCATCATTAGGTCAGAGTCTCATACAACATCAGTTTCATCTCCACTTCCTTTGAGTAACAACAACCCTTAATAACATTGCGTAATTGTAAAATTTAACTAGTAACTCTTTTCTAGGGCTCTATTACACCAACATTTAGCTAGGCTAGCTCTTTGGAATAGGTAGAGAGATACACTCTCCAAAGCACAAAACACACAATAACATTTTGTGTTAAGGAGTGTCAAATTCCATTTACAACATTTTGTCCTGAGAAGCCCTTCTCACACAAGGGTCAAACCCGAGGTCGCATTGATATTGACAGAGTTACTCACCCTGCTTTGTTAATATTGGTGTAGAGATTGCACATATTACGGGGGTCACTTGGAGGTATACCCACAACTATTAGTGGAAGCCTCTTGAGTTGATTTTGAGCTAGATACCCTACCCTTGCATGTGGATCGGACTGTCGACTGTCCACCCAGGATTTATTGTTGTCGGTGGTAACCTTAGCAGCCTATCCTTCTAAGGTATTACAAAAGGTGACTGTGAAGGGGCAAGTCTTCACGGTACCTAGAATCGATGTTGGCCAAAATCACTTGGACTCCTTGGAGGGTATACCCACGATTATGTGTGGGAGCTTGCACCAGAGTGTAAGTCCGTTAAGCAGGTCGTCAACGTAACTTTTCCACCCTAGCCCAACCCCTTCTTGTCTCATTGTTGCGACGTTGGATTTCATCACCAACTAGTGACTTCGGAATTAGAAGGTCTTGTTTGCTTGGTATCGTTTCCTAGATTTTGTTTACTAGCGCGTCCTGTTTGTCTACCCAAGTTGACCATAATATTTTCTTTGTAAGTTTGTAACTCGTTCACAATAGATCCTCCACGTCGTTCACGTAGAATGCAGGGTTTATCTCCAGAGCATCTGGAAGGTTCTCAACCCCTGCCTATAAGCTCACCTGAGGGCTCTCCTCAACAGAGTGAAGTCCAATATGTTACCATGCCACAAGTGGAATGAACCAACTCTCTAGAACATTTCCAAATTACCAATACTCGAGAGGACTTTTGACTTCACCCTGATTCTGAGAGACAAATTATGCAATTGAATTCTTCCAGAGACTTAGTTGTTGTGTCTTCTGGATCACCGATTGGACCCTTTCCAGGAATAGAGGGACAAGATCCTTTTTGGTCTACGGGCGTTTTTAGACGGGACCTTTTTGGTGTAGGATCAGGCGTTGAAATCACCGTCTCACATGTGCTCTCCGAAACCTCTAACCCAGACACAATACCATTTACTACCGCCTATTATTTTCCTGGTACGGATGCCCTGCGATCTGACCACATCTTGACCATCCCTATAGAAATGGTCCATTACACAGATACTACAAGTATTCACATCAGGATTACCGCGGTTAGTCAAGCCCCTATCGACACACCGCTCACACCCAGTGTCACCCCAACACTACTGCCCGGATATCATGTGTTGAATTCTTCCATTCCCACTCCTACGCAAACCCCATCTGGTACTCTTGGTGGTCCCTCTTCTTCTGGGTACACTCTTCCTGGTTTGATTCTGACACTTCCTCAACCCCCTTTTGGAGGACCTTTCTCATCCTCCACTGGCCATATTAATCCTAGTGGCACTATTCCGTCATTCACACCAATTACCAGATTCATGTTGGTGGACAATTTTACCAAGGAGGTTTGACTCAACCCCCCCTTGGCGGGAAATCCTATTGGAACGCAAATCTTAATTGGAACACAACCCCCAATTGGAACGCAACCCCCGATTGGAGGACAAAACCCACCGACCCCAGCTTACGGACAAAAAATACCTCCATCCTTGGCCCAGTATTGGAATCATCTGATACAACATACTCCTCAATCGATTGGGGGGGAAAAGCTTCAAGTTGCATCCGTGATACCCCCTAGTATAGGCCAACCATATCCAGGTACGTCCAATCCTATTTGGGGCTCGAATGCTCAAACTCACATCCCTGTTCAAGGATACAATCCCATGAGCTACTTTCCTTTACAACAACCACCGAATATGCTTGGGTCTTCACATTATATGCAGATTGCTTATGGTCCTACTAATTTTTCGACGGGGCTTCCTCCCCAAAGCCACCAATACCCACATGTGAATCGACAATTACCCTTCTTGGCCACTTTGGATCTCCCAGACTTGTCAAGGATTTTAAATGACCCAATTCGTCACTCTCCCTAATGGCCTACTGTACCATCCAAGCTACCATCGGACATCCCTAAATTCGACGACAAAGTGGGAGAGGACCCGAAAAATCACGTCATGACTTTTCACCTCTGGTGCTCATCCAACTCGTTGATGGATGACTCTATTCATTTACGTCTTTTTCAACGGACCCTCACGGGTTCTGCTGCGAAGTGGTATATAGAATTACCACAAGGTTTCTTCACTGACTTCAACACCCTAGCTATGGCCTTCCTCACCCACTACTAGTTACCAATCCGTTATGAAACAGGGACCGAGATTTTGAGTTCTTTCAAACAAAACAAAGCCACTCATATATCCGATCACATTCATGAGTGGCGACGGAGACGACGTCTCATCAAACTCGAACTTCCCGATCAGTTGCTGGCAGAGTGGTTCACAAAATCATTTGTGAATGACATTGGTCGTGACATCGCCATGGGTGGAGTAGTCACGAAAGAGAAGGCCATAAGTCGTTCTCAATACCTTGACCTCGTTTACTCACAAATGGGTACCCTTTACAACTTACTACCTGACGCACCTCATCCTTCCACTTCCGCCACTTCAACTACTCCAGTTGCTTCTCATGCAGTCGATGGTGTGATTGGCACTTTCCATGCCCAACCACATTCCGCCTCAAGAGCCAACCCCAAACCTGCTTCTTCTAATGTTCAAAATGCTCTGTCTCCTGCCCCTCCCATCGGCAAGACTTCTGAGGTAAATGCGGTTCAATCTACCCCAACCGATAAAAATAAATCCAAAAAGGGAAGGGGTAAGAATAAGGAGGACAAAAATACTTCTCAAGCAGAGAAAACCAAAACTCCACCTGTTGATGATAGGGATAAGCCCAAACCTAGATACCCTTGTCTTATCTATGGTGATGATCACTACACGAAGTATTTTCCACGACGTGCCGAGGTCACTAAGTTCCTTCAAGGAGCCCCAAAACCACCTTCTCTTGTCGTTTTGTCCCAACCCTTCCCATCTCAACAACAGGCCCAATTGGTGATTCATGACCAACCCTCACCTTCTACTACATCCTATGTATTGATTTGTACTAGCGATTCAAAACAGCAGGACATTGCACTCACCACTCGAGCCAAAGATTATTCTCCCTCTAAAGAGAAGGTTGATGACCCACCCCCTTCATTGGTACAACCCTCTCCAGCGACTCCACCTACCAACAGTCCTCTTCATCTCGAATGACCAAGCCTTGACACAGTTCTTCGACCCCCCCCAAAGGGCGTCATTCAAAAATCAGCTTTCAATCCTCATGCTCGTGTTGCCCAGAACTACAACATTGTTGAATATTTGGCCTAAGCACCTTCTGCGATGTCAGCTCTCAAAGTCCTTCAGAGTTGTCCCATGCAACGAAAGGCACTGTTGAAATCTATCGGTGGAATTGACCCGATGGATACAAATTTAATAATTTTTGACTTGGAAGATCACATTCCAAGGTTACCCCCTCAACTCGCGTTCCAGATCCAAGTGATTGTCTCTGACAAAAACATTTTTCAAACCATTATCGATGAGGGTGCCTCGACGTGTGTCATGTCTCTTGCTTACTGGAAAGCCATTGGCTCTCCCTCTTTGAATGAATCCCATAACACTCTCAAAGCCTTCAATGGCTCCGGTTCTAAACCCTACGATGTCCTTCCTTTGTTGCCAATCACATTAGAAGGCAAAATGGTCCAAGTCGAAGTGGAAGTCTTTGACACTCCTCTTGATTACAATCTTCTGCTTGGCCGCAGCTGGATCGATTCCATGCATGCAGTTGTGTTGACCCTTTTTCGTGTGGTATGTTTCCCACATCAAGGGAAGGTAGTCACCGTTGACCAATTAGCCTTCTTTAACTCGGATACCCGTACTGGAAATGTACCATTTATCGCTAAAACCCCACCGGGCTATGAGAACGTCGGTGTAGGCCTTCTCAAAGAATTTTTGTTAATGGGTACTTTCCCCATTCCACCACCCGATGTTCCACGCTTGTCCATTTCTTCAATCAACATGATCTCCACCTCGATTCAAAGAACTCTTGTATCTCACGACCCATGGATGGTACCTGACCCTGGAGATCATCTTCGTTATGGCAACGAAATGTCATTAAGTCTGATCGAATCCACCTATCAGGCCATTCAATCAGAAACCCCTTCTACCGCCTCTCTTGGTGAGTTATCTCCAGATCCCTTCCGTGTCATTTTTCCCACAGAAGAGATGATCATGACTGTCATGGAGGACACCCCTTGGGATGATGGACATCATCGTTCCATCCTCTTCCTGGAGCAACATACCATTGAGAACTACCAACGGATCTCGACCCCGTTGACCGTTGTCGTCATTTCAACCGTTCCCGAGTCCACACACGATGTGTTTTCTAAAGGGAACTTAAGAAATATCTCACCCACTATTCCCCTCGACATATCCATCAAACTTGGAATTGTCAAAAAGGTGCATATCAGAGCTTCATGTTCCCTTGATGAAATCGTCACCTATATGTCCCATTTCAAAGAGTTTCACAACGTCTTCGCCTAGAGCTACGAAGAAATGCTAGGTATCGACCCCAACATTGTGATACATGAGATCAAGACATACCTCGACGCTAAACCCGTCCAGCAACGCCTTCGTCCAATTAACCCACGTAAAGCGGCTGCTATCAAGCTCGAAGTCGAGAAACTTCTCAAAGCCAGCTTTATTTACCCGGTGGCCCTCACTCACTAGGTTTCCAATCTTGTCACGATCGACAAGAAACAAGGCATGATCTGTGTATGTTTTGATTATAGGGATATCAACAAAGCTTGTCCAAAAGACAACTTTCCTACCCTCTTCGTCGATCAAATTGTCGATGATTGCGCCGGAAGTGAAATATTCTCTCTGATGGATGGTTTCTCCGGGTATAATCAATCAACATTGTTCCCGAGGATCAACATAAGACTGCTTTTATTTGTCCTTGGAACACTTTTACCTATCGAAAACTCCCCTTCGGTCTCAAGAATGCTGGCGCAACTTTTCAACACGCTATGTCTTATGCCTTCCATGATATCAAGCACATCGTGAAACCATATCTGCACGATTTACCTGCTCACTCAATGCACCGAGTCGATCATCCAACCCACCTCCGAGCCATTTTCGTCTGCTATCGTTTTTACCGTATACGCTTGAATCCTCACAAGTGTGTTTTCTGCGTGGAATCCGACCGACTTCTAGGATTTATTGTTTCATGTCAAGGGATCAGGGTAGATCCTTTAAAGGTTGAGGTGATCTTTAATCTCCCTCCTCCTTCTACACTTCACCAGTTACAAAGTTTGCAGGGGAAAGAAAAATTTCTTCGTCATTTCATCCCAAATTACGTCGAGATAACTCATGGATTTACGCGGCTCCTAAAAACAGGGTTTGAGTTCGTATGGGATACCATCGCAAACAAAGCTTTTGAATCTTTGAAATTGTCACTAACACGTGCTATGGTTCTCTTTCCCCCCGATTACAGTCGCAATTATTTCCTCTACCTTGCCACCTCGGATTACACTGTTGGTATGGTTCTCATCCAAGAGGATGATTTTAATGACGAACATGTTATCTATTACTTGAGTCGAAGTCTAACGCCTACCGAAACCAAGTATTTACATGTCGAAAAACAGGCCTTGGCAGCCATCCAATCCATCCAACGCTTCCGGCACTATATCCTCTCTCGCAAGACTACAGTGATTTCTAACTGCAACCCTATGCAACACATTCTCACATGTCAATTACTAGGGGGAAAATACTCCAAATGGATCGTGATACTCCAGGATTTTGACTTGGAATTCGAACATGCCAAGTCCAAGAAGTCCTTAGTGTTTGCTGAGTTGATATGCGACTTTCCCTATTCTGAAATGGAAAATGTAGCAGATGATTCATTACTCGTTGAATCCCTTTTCCTCATCAGCTCTGATGATCTTTGGTATGGCGATATCATCATATATCTCCAAACACAGACTTTCCAGCCAACTTTGTCTAGTACTGACCGACATCGAATACGCTACCAAGCCCGTAAATATATTATGCTCAAGGATACTCTTTATCTTCAGGGGATCGACTCAGTTTTTCGACGCTGCCTAATATTCAACGAAGACAAGAAATCTCTGAATGACTGCCATTCTGGAGCCTGTGGTGGTCATATGTCTGGGTATGCTACTTCTCATAAGATCTTATGAGTAGGGTATTTTTGGCCTTCCTTATTTAACGAGTGCATAATCATCGTTCAAAAATGCCATGCTTGCCAGACCTATAATCATAAGATACGGTCACATCCCACTCCTCTTCACCCTGTGGTCTCTGTTGGTCCCTTTGCTAAATGGGGCATCGATTTCATGACATGTCACCCCCACTCGGCCGGGGGGCATGGATACATTATTGTAGCCATAGATTACTTTACGAAATGAGCCGAGGCAATGCCAACATTTGAAAGCACTGGAAATACCGTAACATTATTCATTTTTAATCACATCATAACTCGTTTTGGTGTTCCCCAGGCTATCGTCACTGATCATGGTAGCCACTTTTGAAACTTCATGATGTCTGAACTCACTGAAAAGTTGGGTCTTCACCATGAAAACTCAATTCCCTATTACCCACAAGGCAACAGCCAAGTCGAAGCAATTAACAAAGTTCTCATAACTATGCTTCGACGAATGATAGGGATTCACAAAACAAGTTGGCACACAATGTTGTTTTTGGCATTGTGGGCTTACCGGACATCCATCAAGTCCACTACTGGGTTTACACCTTTCCGGTTAGTCTATGGTTTGGAAGCCATTCTCTCGATTGAATGCGAGATACCCTCTTTAAAACTAGTTGTTGAACTCCTACCAAACACTTCTTCTGAGGAAGAACGTCTATTGTATCTTATGCGATCAGATGAAACTCGACGTGATGTTACCCTACTCATAGAAGCTCAAAAAAAACATGTCAAGGCCCAATATGAAAAACATGTCAGGCCTCACGTTTTCTCCAAAGGAGATCTCGTTCTCCTCTATGAATAAGATCGAGATATGCTAGGAGCTGGAAAATTTGAAGCCATGTGGCAAGGTCCTAATATCATTAGACAAGTTTTGGAAAAAGGGGCTTATGAGTTAGTAGATTACAATGGTATCCCTTTGAGTGAACCTAGAAATGGGTTGTACTTGAAGAAGTACTATGCATAAGATCACCTGTGCACGAGTACCTATATTTTTATTGTATCATACTTCTTGTGTGTTATTGTAGCTTGCTTTTGTCGTTATTTGGTCTCTGCCCTTATGTGACGTTGTGTTTGATTTTCAGATGTCAGAGTCATCACTACCCTACATTGGCTTCGCTGATGGCACTAGCCGTAGTACTCAGAACCTTGCTTCCACTACATGGGAAATTTACGCCCCTACAAACGAAGTTGTCTCCTTATGAGGTGTGTGTCTCAGCCGTGCGACCAACAATATTGCTGAGTATAGTGCTGTTATCAAATTTTTGATTGATGTTATCTCACTTGGAATCCGTCATTTGGTTGTGTGACTCGATTCACAACTCGTAGTACTGCAGTTGAGTAATGTCTATACTATTTGAAGTCCTACTTTGTTACGGGTGTATTTGCGAATTCACCTCTTGGAACGTTATTTTGATTATTTTGACTATATTGAATATCAACATATTCCTAGACGTCTAAATACATTAACTGATGCATTAGCTAACTATGTATTAGACAGACATTTGGGTCATTTATAAATCAATCACATCAATTTTCACACAACACAAGATAAACTGGTAGAAGTCGTATGTATATATAACGATCAAAAGAGTTTTTACAAAAAAGTTCTATCCGAGGACAAAATTTTCAAAATCTGAAGCTCATAGCATCTACAAAGTGACGTCATGGATGACGTTCATGGTAACACACAACTGTCCGGGCAACCCTATGAAGCAGTCGGCCAATGGACTCTGACACTCCTATTGTATGACACTGATAACGTTGTGGAACCTCTCCAAGGGGCATGTCTGGAATATCTGCTGTCAAACCCTCTAGGTTTTGTTCCACCACTTCATAATCTTCAACATCCCATCGTGGCACTGGTGCCACCTCTCCTCGTTGCTAAATAGGAGAAGTACTAGGAGGTCGGTAAGGTCCCACGTCTATGTCATCAAAAAAAATTTTGTATTTAGACCTTGGATGAACATTAAAAAACATTTTCATATGATAAAATTCACAAAAACATTTAAAAAGAAAAAAATGTGTACTTCTTACCAAGATCCCCCCATTGAGCGCCCTCGGGAAGGACCAAGTCTGGATCTCCTCGGAAGTCCAACCTGGCATAGGAATAATCATCGACCATCAGCATATGTGGTCGCAACCAGTCGAAGAAGGCATCATTATATTTGATAATTGGTCCAGCTACGTGCCAGGCCATGAGCTGGCACCACCTCAACATTCTTGGATCTATTGGAGACGGTAAACCCCACTCAACCTGCAGCCTCAGCAAGGGAACCCTCTCAAGAAAGAAGGACACCAACAAAGACCCGTACCTGAATTTCTTCAGGTTACCTCGCCTGCATTTGATCAACTTCCTCTTCATGCTACGAAGCACTGCGTCTGCCCAGTTAAAAACCTGAGCCTCGATACACTCTATGGCATACTGAAAGTAGCTCTGGAGAGTCATGTGAGGAGAAACACTCCCATCCATATGAGCAATGGTGAAAACAATAGTGAGGAGGGTCAAATCCCGCACTCCCCAAATGGATACTTTCCCTTTGCTCCTCTCTGCCTCTGGAACACAGTGCAAGCGACAGTACTCACTCATGGGCAGCCCACCACCTCTGCTACCATTCAGGCTCACATGGTACCCATGCCATGACAGTCCTGTCAAGAAGTAAATGTCCTCGATATCCAAGGACAATGTGTGGACCCCTACATGGAATACTTGTTGGTCAGGATCCCACATATGCACAATGTACTCCAATAACCTGACTTAGGCCCTCATACCTGAGATACGAAAGAATTTCAAAAGACCACAGTCTCGTAAAGCAACAATGGTGGCCAGATGATTTCCAACAATGGAATCATCTTCTTCGTTCTCCCTTTCACGCCATTCCAGAACCATCGTGATGGCCAAATCCCTGCATAAGAAGCATAAGAAGAAAGTTAATAACTCTATTCAACACTTGGTATCTTTTCATTGAGCAAAAATTTAATTTTTTTTTTCACTTTGCGGTTCTCGCAGGTGCCCTTTAGGAATAGTGGGAGGTTCTCATAGGTGCCTTTGGGGTCACCTGCGAGAATGAGGCATTCTCGCCGGTCCCATGTGGTTGGCCTGCAAGAATGGTTGAACGCACCTTTAACCCCCAAAACAAACTCAAAACTATGTTTTTTGCCAATGAAAATGAAAAATCAAACCATGAAAAGGTAGAGGACAAAGATATTACCTCACTGTCAGAGACGGTTCATCTAATGGATGCTCGTAACTCCCGCAATCAAGCGTCGAAATTCAAGGGAAAAAGAGGGGTTTTGGGCTCAAATATTGGTAAAGTTAAAATGATTATGGTAAAAAGAACTTTTACCCCTTTATAATTACTTTTACCATTTGTTATTGGATTTTATAATTGTTTATTTATTAAAACCTAATGCCTAATACCCTTTTGAGTATGACTTTTGCAGGCGTAATGACTTCGATTTTCATGCACAGGGATGTGGATAATTTTTCTTCTTCATCGCATGTTTTGATTGTTTTTTATGGTTTTTGTACAAAACCTCGAGCTTGGTCTTTGTCCGTTCTCACACTCGAAAATACATGAGAACGCAATCGAGCACACTTTTATCACTTTTTCGGGCTCAACAAGGTTATACAGAAAAGGAACCCCCTTGGAGTCCTCTTTAAGCTCTTTTCAGACTCTCTAAACATGAAAAGATTGCCGAGCGACCTTGCTATTTTCACGCTCGTTAAAGTATTTGAAGAAAGCATCTGTTGGGCGATAATTTATCTCTTTTTCAGTTTCATCAGACTATTTTACAAAAAAGGAACTAAGAGAGTTCTCTTTTAAGTGTTTTTCCAGACTCTATAATCATGAAAAAACTTCGAGTTTTCTATCTTTGGACTCGTTAAACAAACATCGACAGACTCGTAATGGGACCGAACCACTCCTTCCTAGGGTTCGTTAAACATACTCTGAAGGACTTATCCGAAGGATGAGCTTATATCAACAAGCATATGTTATCCTCCTCAAGCTTGCGTAAAAATAAAGAGGTACTCGCCAGAAATGGTGGGGAAAAATTTGGGAAAGGGATGTGTTCTCGTATTCATATTAATTGGTAGTAAGTGTCGCTCTTGAACATGACACCCCCCTAGACATTATTTGAAGCCAGTTTGGGAAATCCATTTGTCTCTCATTCGATTTGCTACAAGGTCATACACTACATCGTCTCTGAGTCAATGCTGCCAAATCATTGGTCATGTCATTCATATGTTCAAGAGAAGTTCATCTGAAACCTTTATTGAGTCGGCCATCTGTAGTTGTCCATCCTCTCTGTGTTGGCCTTCCCTGTGTCTATCCCAACTTATATCATACTCTGTTTCACCTTCAAAATCTGTTACTCATTTCATGTCATGGATGGGGGATACATCAAGGCCCTCCTGTGACGAGTTTTGTTCCGTCGACTTCAGCTCATTATCCAGAAACAAGACTTAGAAATTCTTTGGCACCTTGGAACTTGCATGCCTCAATGGCAGGTTTTCTCGCTTTCGACAGTGGGTTTACATCATTGACCCCTGATCGAAAGATTACGTCGGATATTCAACCTCAACTCATTCATTCACATTCGGTGAATTGTACTAGTGTACCTTGGGAGTCATTGACATTAATGGTGATTTCCCTCGCACTTGTTGACGGTTTCATCAATGACCGATAATCAAGTGGTTTCTACCATGTTCGACTTCAACACATGTAATCACATGGTTAGATTCGTACTTTCAGGCAATGAGATTGAAGACCCTGGATATCATATCTTTGTTCAGGTCATGATGGGATATGTCTAATTTGTGACACATAGATCCACTTTGTATGTCTCGTGGCTATGTTGAATCAATTTGAATTTTCTTGCATAGATCCACAGTGTATTCCTGGTGGCTATGCTATATTTTGATGGCATGGATCCACAGTGTATGATTGGTGGACATGACCTATTCCTATAATGTCATTCGTCTCTGATCTGAGTATGGGAATGCCTACCTCAGAATTAATATGATATTCTGCAGATGCTTGGTTGTTTGCAGGTTTCCGATTAGGTGCGCTCCAGGTTTCCGACACACACACACACAAAGTTTACAAAGTATTTTGGCTGTCACTGATTCTGGCCTCATACTTTGGAGGGAATTCTGTTACCCATGATTTTGTTCATATTTATGGTGTATTAATGATGGTGAACTTAGGCTCCTAGCAAGAACTTTCTCCTGAGAAAAGTGACATTCATCTCTTCCCAGAAAACATATTTTTGAAGAGAGTTCACAGGTATCTTATATCCTAGAGTGCGAGAATGACCCATTCTCGTAGGCTACCTTCAGCTAGGGTGCAAAATTCTCACACTGTGCTACATAGCTAGGGTGCGAACTTGTTCTCAAGCTTGGAAAAAGATGAAGTCTCGATGGTTCTAGAAGTGAATCTTCTAGAGAATGGGTTGGCATTCGAATGGTTATCATTTTACTAGTTTCCCTGATATTGTGGGATCATTCTCATCCAATTATCCTCTCATCCTATCCTATATATTGATGGGATTCTCATGGAAAAGGTTAAGAAAGATTAATTGGAGAATCGGTGAAGGAATTGTGTGAAGGACCTAGCTTGAACAGGAGCTTGGAGACTCTAGCAAGTCTATCAAGAGGAATTGGATCTTCTTCATACAAGGATCAAGCAAGTGTGTGTGTTGGAACCAAGAGCCACCAAAAGGAAGCTTACGACATCAAGGCGATCAGGTTGTATCTTCTACTTTTGATTAATATGATACAGCGGCATGTCCTTTTCCCATAAAGTCATTCTTACTTTATTGTGTAATTCCTTGATCATACACATAAGTTGATGATTGAATATATTTTTCTATCTTCACTTTGGTTGGTTTGTGTTGTCTTGGTCTTGACCTCACGAGAGCGTCGGAGCGAAGCGGGAGCAACAGAGACCCTAGGAAGCGATACAAAGGTATGTTACTTGTTCCTCCCTACTAGCTAATTCAATGGTCATAACTTAGGGAAAGATTCATTTCCTGTCCTATTTTGTTCTAGATCCAGGTGGATCTAGGGTGATCTGTTAGTGTCCGCACCTACCGATTAGTCTGATAACATGATATCCATCCAGACACTTTCCTTGACCTCAACAAGTGTTTTTCTTGCTAGTGTTTTCTTTTGAAGCTGTTGCAATTCCTGTTTGAGCTTGTCTGATGTTTGTTTCTCCTTGGAGTAGCTGGTTTGGTAAGAATACTTGAGTTCCTGAAGGTTCTCAACCTCCATTTAAAGTCTGCTAATCTCCGTCTCTTGCAAATTCATCTCTTCCATGGATTTTTCCAATTCTAATGTCTTCTCTAGAGCTGTCAGTGGAGTTGCTGAGGGAATTTCTACTGAGGGGACTCCTGCTGTAGATTTTGTGCTTACTCCTGTGAG
Source organism: Picea engelmannii (assembly GCA_009831015.1). Classification (NCBI taxonomy): domain Eukaryota; kingdom Viridiplantae; phylum Streptophyta; class Pinopsida; order Pinales; family Pinaceae; genus Picea; species Picea engelmannii. The sequence goes on from ML795846.1 coordinate 55,340, forward strand.
TGGAACTGCGCTCAATGGAATGACTTCCATAGGCTTTCATTGTTCCTTCTCTTTCACTAACCTTTCCAGTTCTGCTTCCATCTCTTTCAACTGTGCATTCTGCTCCATGATCAACTTGAGCATCTCATCCTTTTTCCCTTCTGTCTCAGCTATCTCCTTTGCCTGTGCATCTTCCGTTGGTGGCAGTTTCAACTGTTTCCTCAGAGATGCTATATCGACATTTTTATTTTTTAACATCTCCTCGACTTCTTTCACATTCGAGGGGTCATACCCGATCTTGAGGACCAATTCTTCCAATGTCTTAATTCTGTTATCCTTTGCAAAGGATGATATCTTTTCTAATTTCAGCTGTGTCTGAACATTGCTCAGAGATACCTGTAATTTAGCAGATGCAGTAGAATCATTTTCCAACGTGGAGAAAACCATTTCTCCAGTTTTCTTGTGAAGATCCATTTGATCAGCGGGATGCACATCTCTAGTATGAAACTCGAATGTTGCTCTTTTGTAATCAGTAATTGCTTTTGGGTCCAACACCTGTGCCTGCAGAAAAGACATGTGCATTCTACCCTTCTTTGTATCGAATGCAAAAAGTAGTATGGGTTGTTCCGTTGATGTTTGTTTCCAAAACTGAGCATAAGTACTATTGGTCAGTCTTTGATTTTTCTTTTTGATCAGGTCATACTTCTAAAAAACACTCAACTTTGGTCCTACTTTACTCGGCTGGTTGACTAGTGGAGTATTCGTGGGCTTCTTAGGAAAAAATGTATACATGATCTTCTTGTTGCTTGTGCTAAGAAGTGACTGATCATCTTTGATAGTTGCAGTGGATTGGATTTCCTTTTCACCAGCCGTGTCAGGTGTATGACTGGTTTCTGTCCTTTTGGTGTGTAATTGGAAATCTTCAGCGGAGACTTCGATGATGGAAGGTGAAGTATCCTTACTAGGTATTTTCTTCTTGGGAAACTGTGGTGTAGTAGTCTGTGAGATGATGACCGAAGGGTCATGATTTTCTATCTCGACCAGAGTGTTTGTCTCCCATTCTGTTTGATTTGCGAACTTTTCTATCTCAGGCTTGGGTGTATGAACATATGGAACATTTTTATTTTTAACCCTCATCTCAGAAATTATCCCACATGGATCATAGTGCCATATGAAACTAACATGAAACTTCATTTCTTTCAAAAATCTGTCTGCTTCCTCTCTGGCGCCTCGGCTATTACAGATGAAAGACCCTATTTGCCCTTTAATTCTAAGCTGCTATTTCTTTTTCAGAGACATAAAATGTATGTCATCTAAGTTAATCATTTTCCTTATGTACTCCAGGGAAAATATCCTCACGGGAAGATATTTGGGAATTTTGTATGGAGATAACTCGCATCCATATACTCTGATCTCGGTGTGGTTTTGGTAAAGATACCAGTCTCCAGGTTTTTCAAGGTATGAGAGGTGTAAAATCCTTTGAATCTCCTCATTTATTCTTGGTTTAGGTCTGCCACTAAGCATGCTCACCACCAGATGATAGAACTGCTTGATAAACTATTTGAAATTGAACTCTGTTGAAGTTTGTCTAAGTAGTGAAGTCCAAGCTGTTATCGCCTGCGGTCTCCCGTCCTTGTCCATTTTCTACATTGAAAAGGAGAACCTATCCACTTGAAAGAAAGTGAACATGTAGGCCAGTATTGAGGAATAATAGAACATGCCTTCTGAGGAAAAATTTGAGAACTGCTCATGAATATTGTTTGCCAGGAAAGTGTTGTAGGCGAACTGAGTGGTGGGTCTTTCTTCTGTGGAGAAAATGGATAGAAAACCCAATATGGGTTCATCCACCCATTGGTCAGAAAAATAACCAAGTAGAGCACAGAGCGACGGAATGACTTGGTTTCCCTTCTCTTAGAATAGGAAGGAAGGGTACAAGGGATTTGTCTTGGGGAGCTAAGCAACCTAAGGGAGGAAATGCTCGATAATATGGGCTCTCTGAGGGAATTATAGTTTCTGCTACAGCTCCATGATGACTTTGAGATTGAAAGGGGAGGCATATTCAATTCTAGGTATCTCCATCATCTGATCAATGGCCTCTGGTGTGATGAAGAAAATATACTATGGCTCTCTAGTCAGGGAGGTAATGAGCTTGGAATTTGAGGGAAAACTCAGGGAAATGGTGAACCTGGGGGAAAATATACAGAGGAAGGTTGGACTCCCAGAGCCCAATTTGATCTCTCTGATATAAGAAAATCTCTTTGAGCCATGACTACAAATTCATGAAGTCAAATTCACACATGGTGTCTGCGATTAAATGATCTTTGTCATCCAAATGGATCCTGTCGAGATCAACAGGAGGCGAGAGGAAAGGATTTTCCTTGGCTTCTACTTTCTTCTATTTTGGCGCCATCACTGTGAAAATACTTGCAATTCAAACAAAACGTTAGTGGGGATGACTGTGGTTTTGGATGGCTAACTGGAATGGAGATAAGATAGGGATAAAATCTCTGGTGCGAGGAGAAAGTAAGCAATGGGAGAATGAAGGAAAAAATTAGTTTTGAGCAAATGGATACCTGTTGGGCGCGGGGGACAGATCAGGAAGCTAACAGATAAGTTATCCCTTAATAAATGGCCAACGGGTCTTTTGGAGCGTGAGATGGTAGGTAACAATGAATGACGAATATGACCGGGTGACATGGAGGGCGTTGATTGGGAACTGACCATGGTGAAAAGACTGCTAATGAGTGAATAGGGGGAATGGACTGACAGAGTAATGAGAAGTGACCCTTAGGGGAAAATAAGGGAAAATGATGTCATGAGGAGAATGTCAAAAAATGGTAAGTGGTACATTGCAGGAGTCTGGAGAAATGGATTCCTGCCACGTTAGAAAATGGGACTTGCCAGAGAAACATCCCATTACGGACCCCCCCCCATCGTTAAAAGTAGATTGGTTGGCGGGGTCCGAAAAATACCATCAGTCGTCCATTGGTGTGCCTGCAACTGGACCGTAGATCTGAGTGCAATGTTTAACCAACATTTCGGACCCCCCCCAACCATTAAAAGCAGAACAGTCGGGGGGGGTTCTGGAATTCAATCTCAACCGTGGATCTAGGCACTGACGCCTCATCCGTTCAGATGCGCACCTTTGTTATACATGATTCCTGACACCTCCCTTATCATTAAAGG
>ML795846.1:58521-71716 GCA_009831015.1 Picea engelmannii
GTGTTGTCTTTAATCTGTGAGCGCAAACTGATATTTTCTCTGAAAACTTAGGATAAGTACTTTAAGTGGGTTTGTCCAAGCTTTCCCTATTTTTATCACCATGGGGTTAGACATTCAACTTTCAAACATTAAAGATAGGGTTCAACATCGATAATCATGCCTGTTTTATTGAGAAAAAGAAAACTACCCTATGCTCTAACCTAATTACCTATGACATTTAGCAAAGATTAAATTATTGGACTAAGAAATTACTCTATCCTGGGGTTATTTGACCAACATTAGGCAGTTTGGTCAAATTTATTCACTAGCTATCCTAATTTGCTTGGCTAAGATTAAACAGTTTAGCCAAACTTATTCACTACTCCTATTGACATCAATTTAAAAGGAATTGGCCATGCTTAAACTGTATGGACCAAGTCATTGTTATTGCATGGGGATCTATTTAAATTTCTTTTATGCCCTCTTTTTCCTTTTCTTTCTTTTTTTTCTTTTTCTTTCTTTTCTTTTTCTTTTTACAGAATGGAAAATCATTTGACAAACAAAATACTAAAGTGATAACATTTCAGTCACCAGTTGATCCTATAAATTATAGGGTTATAACAATGGCTCCACCTAGGGATGGTACTCTCCTTATGAAGTGCCAAGAATCCTATTTCCTGATGTTCTGAAAAATTTTCTCCACAATTGCCTTTGTTGTTTGATTTGTTTTATTTTTGAAAGTTTGATGACAAGGTTCAGTGGCTTAGGGCTTCTCTGTGGTCTTCAACCATCTGATCAAATTTATTCACTCAAAAACTTGTAAGCAAAATAGAATGATTTGTACAATGGAAAGGTGTGACTGAAGGTCCCTATTGAGGAGGTGAATAGTGCTTCAACATTCTGCCATTCACAGGTCCTCCTGGCAGATTGGTCCCATCGCTATTGTTGAGCAGGAAAACATTATTTCCTCTAAATGCGTGAATTATGTAAGGTCCCTTCCATATACTGTCGAATTTTCCATGCTTCCCCTTATCTTCATTTCGGGCATCCCATCTTAAAACCAGGTCACCTAGCTCAAAGTCATCTTCTTTAGTTCTTTTATCAAAGATATTTTTTATGCTCTCCTGAACAACCTAAGTTTTGTTGTATACTTCTTCTCTAGACTACTGCAAGTAGATCATCTGGTTTATCCTTCTTTGGGAGTTGTTCGGCTCGGCTTGCATCTCTTGCAGCAGTTTCATGACAGGAACCCCTAAGGAGGTAGGAAAAACTGCTTCAGTGCCATAGACCAATTGATATGGAGACATACCAATTGACCTCTTGGTGGTCAGTCTATCAACCCACGGTGTGAAAACCAACTTGTTATGCCATGACTTTTTGTTTTCTTGCAACGTCTTCTTTATAATGTTCACCAGGGTTTTATTGGATGACTCTTCTAGCCCATTTCCCTGAGGGTAATAAGCTGTGGAATGTCCCAAACCGATATGATACTGGTTGCAAAAATTTATGAGCTTCTTGGATTGGAAAGCAGCTGCATTATCAGTTATAATTTTTCTTGGACTTCCAAAACGAGACAAGATATTATTTTCTAGAAGTTTAATAATGACAGAATCAGTAGCTTGCCTGCTTGGTACAGCTTCGATCCATTTTGTGAAATATTTCATAGCAGTAAGAATCCACCTGTGATGGCCTGAAGAGGGGGGATGTATTTCTCCGATAAAGTTTAATCCCCATTGCTAGAAAGGAGCTTCAACAGAGATTGGTTTCAGGGGCAAAGGGAGGAGCTTCCTTTTTCCCTCGAAAACCTGACATTTATGACACGAAGTCACCTTCTGATGCACATCAACAAATAGTGTAGGCCAATAGAACCCAGCTCTAAGAATTTTATTAGCTATGGTCTTCCAGCTCAGGTGACCACCATAGTCTCCTGCATGAAAATCCTACAATACTTTGTCAGCTTCATCCTTTAACAGACAATTCAACAAAATACCTCTAAGATCCTTCCAATAAATATTGCCTTCTAGAATGCAAAATTTTAATGCTTTCAATTTCAAAAACCTAGCTTTAGTTTTTTTCAGACCAGGGGGAGCTTGTAAGTTATGCAAAACAAATATCAGGTTTGCGTACCATGGAGAGTTCAGAAATACCTCTTTCATGCTTAGAGTCACCTACTCTCCCTGTTCATCTACTGCAGCTAAGAAATTAATATCAAGAGCATGGAAATTGGATTCAGCTGTTAACTTTGCTAGACCTTGACCTTTAATCAGTTTAGTAGGCTTAATCTCTATGTCATACTCCAGAATAATAGCGATCCATTTTCCTCTTCTACCATATGGATTGTCCTAGGTTAAAATGTCCTTTACTACTGCATTCATAACGTATGCAATGGTGTGGGAATGGAGAATATATACTCTAAAATCCTTTATGGCTTTTACCAGGGCAAAAGCTTGTTTCTCCATTATTTTATAATTCAAAGCAACATCTCTTAAAGATTTACTGAAAAGGGCTATGGGTTGTTCATATCCTTCGTTATTTTTCTGTAGTAATACTGTTGCAATGGTATGTTCAGAAGCGAAAGAAAAAAGGTAAAAATCCTTGGTGAAGTCAGGACTGATCCAAACTGGAGCCTGTGTGAGTGCATGTTTAACTTGTTCAAAAGACTTCTTGGATTCAGTGTCCCATTTTATTTTTGTGTCCTTTTTTAACATGTTGGTGATGTTCCTGATAAGCTCAACTAGGTTAGGTATGAATCTTCTCAAAAAGTTTATTTTTCCAATGAAAGATTGTAACTCTTTGATATTCCTTGGGTATTCCAGTTTCTGAATGGATTCTATTCTGCTGGGATCTATCTTAATTCCATCTTTAAGATTATGTGCCCCAATAGTTTACCTTCCTCTAATCTGAAAATGCTTTTCTTAAGATTTAGAGAAATCCCAAACTTCCTGCACTTCTCAAACACTCGTCTGAGATGTCGCAAGTGCTCTTCATTAGACTGGGAATAAATAGTTACGTCATCCAGATAAATGACAATAAATCTGCCAAGTTCTTCCACAAAATCAATGTCCATCGCTCTTTGAAAAGTGGCTCCAGCGTTCATCAAACCGAAAGGCATTTTCACGTACATGAAGGTACCCCAAGGTGTTGTGAAAGTTTTTTTCTCTTGATCATCTGGGTGAACAAGAACTTGGTTATAGCCTGAGAAACCATCTAGTAAGGAGATTCAGCTGGATCCAACTACCTTTTGTAATATGTGGTCCATTTTTGGGAGTGGGTAGTTTTCCTTTAGGGAAACCTTGTTCAGGTTTCGGAAATCAATGCAAAGCCTGATTTCCCTAGTTTTCTTTCGGGTTGGGACCAGATTTGAAACCCATTTGGAAAATCATAAAGGAACTATGATTTTAGCATCATACATCTTTTTTATTTATTTTTCTATCAGGGGAAGTAACTTGGGATTGATTCTCCTAAGTTTCTATCTGAAAGGTTTTTGGTCTTCTTTTATCGGGATCCTATGTTGAATGATGCTTGTGTCATAAGATTTTAAGTCTTCATAACCCCAAGCAAACACGTCCACATATTCATTGAAAAGTTCAATGTATTTGAGTTTCTGCTCAGGGGGTAAAGATTTGGAAAGTTTTACCATCTTGGGTTTCTCTTCTGTCCCTATGTTACAGTCTTCAACCTCTTTACCACTGGATTCAATTTTAGGTTTTTTAGCTACATCATTAAAATCAAATAAGTCTTCTAACGGAACTAAACTACTAGGTAAAACATTACTCTTTAAATGTGAAACATCATAATCTATCTCATCTTCACCTAATTCTTCTGAACCTATTTTATTTACACTATTATTTCCAAAAACAAATTTATTTACATTTTCATCATCATTTTCTAAGTCTATGTTTGTACACTCGAAATATTTTTGCATTGTAGAAAATATTCAATTTGGTCATCGTTCCCAAATACCTGCCAGTATCTGATGTTGTTCGGGACAGTTGGTCTACACTTCACCTCCACCGTGTATGGGCGAGTGGAACGAAAAGGTATCTTGCATGTAGCTACTGACGTAGCTAAACCATCTGCTAGAATGTTCTGTCCCCTGGGCATCACTTGCAAATCAATTTCTGTGAAACATTGAAGGGCATCCAAAAAAACATTCCTATAAGCTCTAAGCCTGGGATGTTTTGTTGCATAATCACCTTTAATTTGTTTGATAATTAATTCAGAATCACCTCTTACCATGATTTGTTTGGCACCAACCTTCTTTAGCAGTTTCAGACCGAGCATCAAAGCTTTGTAATCAGCTATGTTGTTAGTGCATTGAAAATTCAGTTTGTAAGAATGGTTCTCCGAATACCTGGATTTGTGATTATGCAACCAGACTCCTGATCCAGCTCCCTCTTTGCTTATAGCTCCATCGAAATCCATGCTCCAGAAATCTGCTGGCAATTCTTCACTTATTACGATTTCCTTCCCTTTTGGCTTAATGATTTCTTGGCCTTCTTTTGGGTCAAATGTATCTTCTTCCAGCTGAGTGATTTGTTCTTCCATATCGTCGTCATTATACAGGATGAAGGAATCTAGATCGAAGTGTGCAGATTACAGAGGATAGTTATGTGTCTTTTCTTGGCTGCTGACCATATATTTCATCAACGTCTCTCTGTACAGTCTTCTCTATTGTTCGAATACTGGGATGGTGGCATATGACATATCCAACTGCAATGTGCCTTTCAACTTGGCCCCCCAAGACCTGGACAACAATATACCATATTTCGGGGGAATGTTTGCGACCAAAACATCCATAACCATGCTTTTTGCTGGGATCTTAACTAGGGTGATGCATAAGTCTTTGATTAACTCGATACATCTAACTTTGCTGGAGTCAAAAGAGTGCAAATCCTTGTAGGGCCTGGTGACCTTGAGTCCCAGTTTTTCCATCACTGCTTTAGGCATCAGGTTTTGGGAAGCACCTGAATCTAACATAGCATTGTGCAGAATTAGGTCATGTATATTAAGGCTGATGTAAAAAGGAGCGACAGCACCAGTGTCAGTCTGACCATCAACTTCAGGGCCAAATAGAAGTTCAGGTTGATCATCAGTAATATTTACCATGTCCAAATGATTCGTTGATCCAATGGTTAAGTCCTTCGTGCCTATATCAGGCTCAATTCTCAGCGCTTTGATCACCTACAATCGGTAAGCATTCTTACTCATCAACTCAGAAAGGGGAATGAGGATTTTTACTTTGGCTAATTCCCCTTCGAGGTTGAAAGAAGTAGGTGCTCTGCTTTGGCTCAACAATTTTGATCTGTACACCATAGTTTTCTAGGTGGAAGTATTTGGTTGGTTGGTTGATGAAACCTCAGTCTGCGTTGATCTTTGTAAAATGGTAGGGTTTCTTTTTGCTGGAGTTTCAACATTATCTTTCTCAGATATCTTCTTGGTAGAAGGATCAGGAGCTTTCTTGGTTTCAATTGTTTTCTTCGTTTCGGTTACCTTTTTTGGGGAATTTTCATCTATCTTTTTTCTTCACAGATTGTACTGCCTGTGTACCTCCATAATGGAATTTTCAAATGCCTGTTGTTCAGTCTCTTCGGCTTCCTCACTAAAATCTGTTTGAGAAAGAAGGAATAGTTCTTACTCTTCCTGAGTAAAGAAAATGGTTTCGTTATCGTGAATGCCCATGAGGTTTATGTGTGTGTCCTCTAATTATTCAATTACCTCTTCACCTTCATTGGCATAATTTTCCTGTAGGGGTGGTCTGATCTGTTGATCAGGACCCCTCTGTTCTCTTTGATCCCTAGGATCTCTCTGCCTGATTTGAGGAGGATTTCTTTTGAAGTTAGGATTTCAAATTTGTGGAGCAGGTTGGTTTTCTCTAGGAGGATTTCTTTCAGCTATAGTAAGTCTCTCCATCATCCTTTCCATTGCTCTAGCTAAGGAATCCAGTTTGGCATCAGAAGAAGATGTGGAAGGTTCCTCTTTAATCGTGACTCTCCTTTCTGTCCTCTGTTGTGCCCTTTTAGCCAACAGGTTGGCCTCTACACTTATTGCGCTTTTCTGCATGTTCTCCAGGGTGGTGGAGTTTCTTTCCCTTAATTGATACGACATATCAGTGTCGAAACCGTCAGGGAATTTTATCAGTGCCAAACCTTGTGGGGGTTTAATATCAGTTGGAATTGCATTGTACATATTGTTGAAGCGGGTGCAGTAGTCTTGTACTGTCTCTCCTTGATTCCTTCTGATGTTTTCATATTCTGACAAGATCTAGAGAGGATTTTTCTTTACCTCCTATCTCTCCAGAAAACTTCTTTGAAATGATGTAAGGTCGACCACTGAAGCAACACGTAAGCCTTTTTACCATTTCTTAATGTCCCCATTCAGACTCTGTGCAAAAAGTCTCATTTGAACATCAGCTTCATCGACTTCCTGCAAGTCAAAATAGTCATTCATTTTATCAACGTGTTGTTTTATGTTCAAGGGCCCTGTTCCATCGAACTGTGGAAGTCTCATTTGATAATATAGGGGCATATCGTGTAGAGGTGCAGCCAACACCAAGGGAGCATATCTAGTTGCCATGATAGGTGGAGGAGGTGGGACAACAACCTGGATGATTGGTGGGGCGGTGGCAGATGATGAGGAGGATGAGGGACTAGCTGGCACAGAGTGAGCGGTTTGAGGTTTTGCAGCGGGAGATAGTATTTCAGGGGTCCAGGGTTGTAGGATGGTTGGACCTAAAACGGTTTCAGTCACAAAGCTATCAGATTGCGTTCTAAACAGGCTTTGTTCAAAAATGGTGTCAAAGTCAATATCTTGAAGGGAAACAAGCTCCTCTGGAAGAGAAGGGGACCGGTGAAGGGGACTATGACTCCCTGAACCTTTTGCAATGGTCTTCTTTCTGAGTAACTGTTTTGTATTATCAGTTTCTATTGCAGGTTTTGGGTCTGGGTGGGATCGAGTATAAGCTCTTTTAGGAGCCAGATTTTTTTTTATTTTTATATATTTTTATTTTTATGAATCCAAAATTACTATGTACAAGCATTTAACAACCTCTAAACATTATTTATTTCTTAGATTTATAATTTGTTCAGGAACAAAGTTTTCTTCTAGGGAAAAAAGAAAACGTGGGGTTGAATATTTGTTCACTCCCTAGTATGGTCACCACTATGTTAACACTCTGTAAATTCCCAGAGGTTGTCAGAGTAGAAGAAACTTACAAGAGGTAACTTTATCCAACCACTTCGAAACTGGAATCTATCCCTACCAGCTTCAGAGAGGGATCTCTCTATAAGATTTAGCTATGTTTTAACTTTGAGATATTAGGCTAGTTAAACAAAATAAGATTGAATGGCTTGTTTTTTTTTTTGTTAAGTTGGCTGAAAATGGTTTTACGACTCCATTGGGCTATGGGGTCTGTATTATAAATATAGAGATCTAAACTGAAATTAAAAGATTCTTTTCATAGGGCAAGATAATTCATTCATTGGATTCTTTGGCAGTAAAGTGATGAATAGCAGAAAAGATGAGAATATCAATTAAAGTAAAGAAGCATTTAAGAATTTCTTCACTGTAATATTAGAAAGATAAACATTAATATCTTTCAAAGCCAGAAACAGTGTATACAAAGATAAATCCTGCAACATGCGCTACATTTAAAAGACTAGATTAGAAAACAATATGACAACTGTTGGAGCCGGAAGTCACTCCTGGATTGCTTGCAGGAGCAGAGCCCGACGCCCATCAGTTTAATGTCACGATTTGTTTGAAAGGGATGATCAAATGGAAGCAAACTCGGAACGATCGTCTCAACTCAGAAACTAGGCCAGGCATGCATGAACGGGTGAGTGAGGTCTTGATAAACTTCAAACAGTGAGTTGCAAATAAAGGGTGAGTAGGGGGAAGACTTGCATGAGAAGAGTGCAAAGGTCTACCACAAACATCGGGTTCATAATAGAATGAAGAAGAAAGTATTCAAACACAAGATCTTCTTATATTCAAACACAAAAACCAGAGAAAACAATAATGTCACAACAAATCCTTTATCATAACAAGATTGCAATAATCCACGCGAATCCTTTGACCATGAACTCTCTGATATGAGATGAAAACAAAGATGGAAAAGGGAGAACTGTTTGTTATAAACCAAGAAGTCTCAAACACGGATACATGACTAGGAAACCAGAATGTTCGCTGAAAGTACACAGTCGGGAGCTTAGCTCTACCATCGATAGATACAAAAATGGCGAAAACGCCTTCATATACTCAAAACAACAACAGCAGTGAAATCAAGAAACTGCATTGAAAGATTTGCATCTGCATGGCTTCTGACAGTCGACATCTGAAAGAACGTGCAACTTATGTCAGATGCAATCTTAATTCTTTGACAGTTCCAACGGCGAATCGATGTGCCTTAAATTCATGGCCGTTCTTTCCCATTAAGGCGGAGGCGATGTCTAACCACCGCCAACTGCTTCAATAACTACTTCTTTGGGATTGAGGCTGGCCCAACCAACTCGGCACCTTCGGGACATGGACGGACTCCCACGCTGCCACCTGGAATAACTGATTGGCTCAAAAGATATGCGCGGAGGCCAGCGCCGACAGTGGGACACGGGAATGGAGTGATGGGGCCAAAACAGCGGGGAGTGGAGCAAGAAGCGATGAGGGGACGAGAGAGGTTACAGGGGAGAAGATTGTGATGGACACACTTTGATGGGAGGCTGATGCGGAGGGGAGGAGATGCGTGGCAGATGGTGTGTGGATGATGAGAAGGGAGGAAGACCACGCAGACCATAGAGAAGAGGTAGATGGATGACACATGGCAGCAGGAGAACGGCGGTTGGAAAGGTGATATGATGGGAGAAGGGCCCATGCACACTTAAACGCAGAGCAGTTGAGGATGATGTGGATTGCACGAGTGCCATTGATCCAGGCGCTAAGATTTTAGTCGTTGGAAAGATGCACCCTCGATTCCGGACCCCCCCCCCTCCGCTTAAAGGTAGAAAGGTGGGGGGGGTCTGGAATGGTCTTTATCGCCGTTGATCCAGGCGTGCTGATCTGGACCATCGAAGAGGTGCACCCCGGATTCCAGACCCCCCCCTCCACTTAAAGGTAGAAAGGCGGGGGGGTCCGGAATCGCACCTGCACCGTTGATTTGGGCGCCGCAATCCAAGCCGTCCAGACTTGATTTTCATTTAATCATGGGCGCATTAGCACCCCAAACTTAGGAAAAGAGGGATTTTAACCCATACTTTTGCATTTTAGCCCCCTTACAAGAAATATCGCTAACATCGGCTCCATGGGGGATAGAGTTGTCCCTGTGATGCTCTAAGAACTTTTTGCAGATTCAGTGCCTTTGCTGTTGGGCTATGGAGTCATTTATTAGTCTGAAAAACACAAAACATAAACAATATGTACAAAACAAAACAAAAAGAGCCAACTGTGGCTCATAGAAAATATTTTTTCAAGAAATGCCCATTTACTGGGCTGTTGAAAACTTCTTTGCCTTCCAGATCCTGCAAACTGTAAGTGTTGTTTGGATATGCTTCAAGGATCTTGAAAGGCCCCAACCAGAGGGCGTCAAATTTACTGTGTTTGCCCTTGTCCTGCCTGGGTGTGTCCCACTTGAGTACCTGGTCACCTTGTTTGAATTCCTCCTTTCTGTTCTTCCTGTCGAAAGCCTGCTTGATCTTCTACTGATGACTGTAGGCTCTATCCATGACCTGTTCTCTGGTCTGCTGTACTTCCACCATCTGATAAATCCTTCTGAGCACATGGTTAGGTTCTTCTTCAAGGTCCTGGAGGAAATTTTCCACAGGTAAGGCCAGCTGAGTGGGGAAAACGGCCTCGATTCCGTAAACAAGTTGGAAAGGTGAGAGACCCAGGGATTTCTTTGTTGTCACTCGATCAGACCAGAGAGAAAATTTGAGCTTTGAGTCCCAGGCCCTCTGATTGTCCTCCAGTAGCTTTTTGATGAGCTTGATCAGGCTTTTATTAGAGGACTCTGCCAGCCCGTTTCCTTGAGGATAGTATGGAGTAGAGTGAACTAGTGAAATCCTAAACTGTTCACAGAATTTGACCAGAGGCTCAAACCTGAAGGGGGCGGCATTGTCAGTGACAATCTTACTTGGGCAGCCAAATCTGGCTATGATGTCTTCCAAGAGGCTGATGATTACTTTGTGAGAAGTGCTCCTGGTGGGGACAGCCTCTATCCACTTGGTGAAATAATTGGTCGCAGTGAGGATCCATCTGTGCTGGCCACTTGAGGGAGGATGAATCTCTCTGACGAAATCCAATCCCCACTGCTGAAAGGGTGTTGCAACTACTACAGGTTTTAATGGTAGAGAATTGAGTTGCTTCTTACCTGAGAACTTTTGGCATTTGATGCAAGCCCTGACTTCTCTGTAGACATCAGTAAACAAAGTAGGCCAGTAATACCCAGCCCGGAGGATTTTGTGGGCTGTGGTCTTCCAAAAATGATGACCTCCGTAGAGACTGTTATGAAAATCAAACATCACCTTCTGGGCTTGCAACGGATCTAGACATCTTAGCAGGATTCCCAGAGGGTCTCTCCAGTAGAAGGCTCGGTCAATGAGGCAATATTTGACCGCTTTGAGCTTTAAAGCTCTGGCTCTACTCTTTCCCAATCCATCAGGGGGCTTTAATTCCTATAGAAAGTACAAGATATCCCTGTACTAGGGACATGCTGCTAGTGGTATGGCGATCTGGGAATTACTGCCGGATGACTCAGCTTGCTCATTGATGAAGTTAATCCCCAGAGTTTTGCAATTGGATTCAGCCAACAACTTGGCAAAACCTTGCCCCTTTATCAGCTTGGTACGCTTAATCTCCAGGTCAAATTCCAGGATCTTGGCAATCCACTTACCTCTTCTCCCGTCTAGGTCAGGCTGTATAAGAATGTCCTTCACAGAGGTTGAAGGGACATATGCAGTGATCTTTGAGTGCAAAACATAGATCCTGAAAGCTTTGAGGGCTTTCACCAATGCATATGCCTGCTTTTCCATGATCTCATATCTAAGTTTAGCATCTCTCAATGCCTTGCTAAAGAAAACAATGGGCTGCTCTCTCCCTTGATCGTTTCTCTGTAATAAGACTGCTGCTACTGAGTCATCAGAAGCGAATGAGAAAATCAGGAAATATTTAGAATAATCGGGACTGATTAGCACAGGCGCCTCAGTCAATGCTTTCTTTATTTGCGCAAAATATTCCCTGGGTTCAGCAGTCCATTTTATTTCATGTCCCTTCTTGAGCATGGTTGTGATGTGTTTTACCAGCTCAACAAAGTTTGAGACGAATCTCCTCAGAAAGTTGACCTCCCCCAAAAATGCCTGAACTTCCTTCTTAGACCGGGGAAGTGACAGGACCTGAATCGCTTCCACCCTGCTTGGGTCAATCCTTACTCCCTCTGCTAACACTATGTGACCTAGCAGCTTTCCCTCCTGCATCGCAAACAGTGATTTCTTGGGGTTTAAAGATAGGCCATACCTCCGACACTTCAGGAAAACTCTTTTTAGGTGGCAGCGGTGCTCTTTATCAGTCTTAGAGAAGACTGTAATGTCATCCAGATATATCACCACAAACTGGTCCTTCTCCCCGATGAAGGCTATGTCCATGGCTCACTGAAATGTTTCTCCCGTGTTCATCAGCCCGAAAGGCATTTTGGCACACATGAATGTGCCCCAAGGAGTGGTGAATGTTGTTTTTTCTCTGTCCTCGGGCATGACTGATATCTGATTGTATCCAAAGAAGCCATCAATCATGGACATCCTGGATGCGCCAGTGACCCTCTGTAATATGTGTTCCATGTTGGGCAGGGGATAATTGTCCTTCTTGGAGCTTCTGTTCAGGTTCCTGAAATCGACGCAGAGTCTGATTTCTCCACTCTTCTTTCTCACTGGGACTAAATTGGCTACCCACTCAGAATATCTCAAGGGGACAATGATCTGGGCATCCAGCAGCTTCTTTACCTCTTTCTCCATGACAGGTAGCAGCATGGGATTTATCTGTCTCAGCTTCTGCTTGAATGGCTTGGTCTCCTCTTTTAGTGGGATTTTGTGCTCAATGACTGATGTGTCATATGTTTTGAGGTCTTCATAAGTCCATGCAAACACATCAGCAAACTCCTTCAACAATTTAGTATATTCGGCCCTCTGCTCCTCGGTCAAACTCCTTGACAACCTGACAAATTTGGGCTCCTCTGGTGTGCCTATGTTGCACTCAGCTGTGTCATCGTCATCACCTGAAACCTTACCCTTTACCGCCACATCATTCTCGTCGAACAATATTTCTAGTGGGATAAGACCTTTTGGGATGTGATTGCTCGGTAGCTGAATGATCTGGTGGTTAGCAATTCTATTCAAAAATTCCCCGAGGTGATGGTCAAGCTCTTCTGCAGTGTCAGACTCCTCATCTATGTGCAATGCAGAAAAGTCATCAATGGACTGGAGGAATTTTTCAATCTCCTGATCATCCTCAAATACCTTCCAACGCTTGACATTGTTGGGTACAGAGGGTCTATACTTTATCTCAACATCAGACTCAACAGTGAGCAACGCAGGAACCTTGAGCACACTAGCTGTGAAAGCTAAGAAATCGGCTAGAGTGTTTTCTTCCCTTGGAATGAAGGAGAGATTAAAAGCCAGGAAGAAATTATTGACTAGGTCCCATACCTCGTTTCTATAATTCTTGAGTCGAGGATTCTTAGCCTGATAAACATTTTTGACCTGCTGAACGATCAACTCTGCATCTCCAAACACAGCCATTTCTTTAATTCCCATTTCCTTGGTAGCTCTTAATCCCAGAACCAGAGCTTCATACTCTGCCACATTATTGGTAACTTCGAATTCTAGCCTGTATGACAGAGATATGGTCTGTTGGCAGGGTGATATGAATATCACTACGGCACCTGCACCCATACTGGAGGAAGCTCCATCAAAGAACATCTTCCAAACATAGGTGGTTGGAGGGGAGGTCTCCTGATTAAGATTGGGCTGCTTTTTGATCTGTAAAGGGGCCTCTGGGGTGTTGGTGAGCTGTAGTGAACTGGAGCCTAAATTAGTGTCCAAAGCATATATGGGATGATTGGTAGGGTTGGCTTCATCACTGACAATGTAGGCTAGCTGGGCTTCTCTGTATAATCTCCTATGTTCCCCCCCAAAGACTGGAATGGTGGCATATGTGAGGTCCATCTGCAAGGTTC
>ML795846.1:80340-100592 GCA_009831015.1 Picea engelmannii
ACCGTTAGAGATAGAATGGTCGGGGGGGGTCTGGAAAAAATTATCAACCATAGATATGAGTGCCAAAACCTCAACCGTTCATCTGTGCACTGTCTTTAATCTGTGAGCACAAACTGATATTTTCTCTGAAAACTTAGGATAAGCGCTTTAAGTGGGCTTGTCCAAGCTTTCCCTATTTTTATCACCATGGGGTTAGACATTCAACCTTCAAACATCAAAGATAGGTTTTAACATCGATCATCATGCCTATTTTATTGAGAAAAAGCAAACTACCCTATGCTCTAACCTAATTACCTATGACATTTAGCCCAGATTAAACTATTGGACTAAGAAATTACTCTATCCTGGGGTTATTTGACCAAGATTAGGCAGTTTGGTCAAATTTATTCACTAGCTATCCTAATTTGCTTGGCTAAGATTAAACAGTTTAGCCAAGATTATTCACTACTCCTATCGACATCAATTTAAAAGGACTTGGCCATGCTTAAACTGTATGGACCAAGTCGTTGTTATTGCATGGGGCTCTATTTAAATTTCTTTTATGCCCTCTTTTTTCTTTTTCTTTCTTTTTTTTTTTCTTTATTTTCTTTTTCTTTTTACAGAATGGAAAATCATTTGACAAACAAAACACTAAAGTGATAACATTTCAGTCACCAGTTGATCCTATAAATTATAGGGTTATAACAGGTACCACACACCCTCTACAAAGGCACCCATGAATGAGACACTATGACCCCTAGTATGTTATGAACCCTTTGCCCATTGAGTCTTGACCCCATCCACCTCATACACTTTACATGGCTTAGAGAGGGACCTCTTGTAAGCTCTCCTTGACCTAGGGAAATATCTACCCAATAGGACACCTCGTCAACCCTCCCATACTTAATATTGACAAGTCACATAGTGCCTTTGAGCTATTAATTGTTTGATATGGTGATCTTTGATGAACATGCTTGGATGGATTATTTATTTATTGGATTAACTTATCATGATGTTATGACTTGATATCCTTGGAGGGCGTGTTCATTTGTCTTTGCAGGACATAGTTGGTGGACAATTTTTGGAGAACAAGACTAGCTTGGGCTTCCATGGGGCTACAAGCCAACAGGTTGGATGCCAGGGGCCCACATGTTGGATGAGAGAGATCAAACTTGGAAGGCCTCAAAGATGACCTAGAAAACATGGCCTAGCCCCCACATGCCAACGTTTTCCTAGGAGAGGAAAAACAACACTTCTAGAGACATGACATCACCTAGGGGGATTAGGGCTTGGTGGTGAGGTGCCACTCATTTACACTTGTAAATTTTTAGGAGAAGATGGTATTCACCACTATGAGACCACTTATATTCTTGAGACATGGCCTTCTGAGGTCCATCCATGCTTCTCCAACACCAACGACTTCCTCAAAGTGGTAAAACATCCTCTAAAGGGGTGACATTCTCCTAAATTAGGGTTTAATTTGTGCAAAAGATGAAATTTTAAGTGAATTGTTTAATATTATTTTGTTAAGAGGGAAATATTAGGGTTTTTGACCCCTAATCTTGTGTTTTATTCCTTAATTTGTGGACAAACTATGTTAGCTAAATTTTGTATAAATAGAGATCATAAGATCTCATTTTAATCATAATTGTCCCTCTTGTGAGAGACTTGGTATGACATTTTCATCCCCCTTGGATATTTTATCTCTTTTGCACTTGTTTTATGGTTATTTTATGATTTTTTTATGGAGGAAGTCCTAGCGCTAGCTTTGGATGATGCTTTCTAGCTCTTGTGGTGAATTGCCTTAGCATTTCTCTTGACCTTGGTATGGTTTTTACTCTCTTTCTATCATTTTATTCAAGTCAAGTATTGTTATGATAGGATCTAGGTGGGAAGCATAAGGGCATACACCCCCACCATAGCCTTCATCATTTTTGTTTGCTTCATCTCATTGATTAAGGGTTTTCTAAGAGAATTACAAGGGCATACACCCTCTTAGCTTAAACCCTAGCTTAGAGAAACTTTCCTTGGGGAGTAAAAGGGCTTACACCCCCAATGATGTAGATTCTCTAAGCTCCTTGTGATTCCATTAACCCAATAGCAAAGGCAATAGTCATTGATTTATTGCATTGGATAAATAAAATATTGCATTGGGAAATGTGATTTTCGGTCATTTTTACTTCTTGCAAAGTGGATTGTTCTCCTTGTGCCTTGGGCACCTCACAGCCAATAGGGTGTCCCCATATAGGGGATTCTTATTGATTCTGTTATAAAATTGCATCTTCATCCATTAGGGCTGCATAAACCCTAACTTACTTGCTTTAATAACTCTCTTATCAACCATTGGTTTTTTCTTAAATCTTGCACACTTACTCTCCTTGTCCTAGCGCACGTTTTGTAAAAGTTTGAGGAGATTTTAGTGGATGATTTTCTTGATGTAATACATTGAATGTTACATCCCTAAGGCTGATATAATTTTCTGCAAATAAGTGTTTACAACAGCCTTATGTTTTATGCTAAGAGTATTTGTTTTTCATCTTGAGTTTAGCTAGTTTTTCTCTTGCATTTCTACTTGATCTTTAGCATTTATTGAGCAGATTACAGTACCTTTTTCTTGCTGATATATATTGTTATATATTTCTGCAAATTAGGGATAGAAATATTAACTTTTTGATCCAACTAACATATGCTATTGCAAAGTGTCTTTTCTTGTGTCTCAGGCAAGTACAATCATCAGGAGAAGTATTATACTTGTGCGGAAACAATCACTTGACTTACAAGGAACCTATTTACACCTTTCACTCCACTTAGACTTTACCTATTGTTGTTGGGAAAAACACCCTACGGACTAGCAAATAGAGTTCAGACTTTGCATGCAGATATCACCGAATAGAAATTACTTTCTATCTTCATCCCTAGATTTAAATCCCCTTTTCTTAGTAAATGCATGGAAATATCAACCTACCTCATTACCGACGTTTGATTTCGATCCTCCATTGTGCCTGATTACTTGTTCACAATGCTCCTTCCAAAGCTGACCTGCATTCAAGACAAGCAACAACTATGCATGCATGTTACTTCTATACTAACGGGTTAGAAATCAAACATAAACTAATCAAACCATAGAAAGTTCATGAATTGGGACGGGAAAAGCATTCTCTTTATTACTTAAAATGAGTCAACTTACAAAAGTTGAGACCGTCCACCGCTCCTTGAACCTGATCCTAGGCTCCTCTTCTTTTGTCCTTCAACTGCTTTGCTTTAAATCTCCTTTGGCATTAGGAAAGGCTAAAGGGTTGGGACAATGGAATATATAAATGGGCAGAGTTTCTTTGCTATATTTTTCCCTCCTTCAAATGGTACCCCTACCCCTTCTTTTATAGGCTAGAAGGAGCTAGGTATTTGGATGAACCCTCAGCCATGCATGGCTGGGAGTTTCAGTTAACTCACCCATAGCTTTTTGTTTCATCGGCAACTTTCTCTTTTTCATGCTTTTGTCAATCCACGCGGGCTATTTTGGGTCATCCAGAGTGTACATGTGTGCAGTAATGGGTTAGGGCACGTGGGCCTTTACACAAGAGGATTTTCAAAGAGTTGTTCAACAGTGTTTTTGGCAAAGAAAGGATATGAGTTGGCCTGATGCCAGGTAAGCATGTGTGGTGAAATTTAGGGTTATAACAGATGTCCCCTAATGTGTGAGGTCAGAAGAGCATCTGATGGCCGAAATACATTACCAATATTCATTGATGTGCCGAACGATTGAGCCCAAGGATCAGGAACCAGGAGGTGTCGTCTGCAAAATAACAAATGTCTCACCGAGGCAGGCATACCCATGCTTGGGATAAAATAGAACCATGGCTACCAATCAAATACACTATAGATCCATGTCAAATAACTATAAAGAGTAGCTGCGAACAATACACAATGGAGCTACATCTTGAAATCAGAAAGATATACATGTAAAGTATTCATCTTCCAGAAGCTGATTCGGCCTGATGGCTAGAGATGAGATCTTCAGAGCTCGAGAAACAACTTCAAAATCTTCAAAACTTAGGTAGGAGTGTAATATGAGTGTACGACTGCACTACCCAGAGGTCTTCGACAGCTCGTCGGTCATTGACGTGATAATCTTGATGATCAAACTAAAGGCTTCAATGATTTCGAGCAAGGACTTGATTGGGTGTTAAGGATGGCCGAGCATGAGGACAAGAGACATAATGTAAAGGGGCGGACTCAAGCTTGGTGACAAACTTCCTTGGATAGTAGCATGACAAATAATGAGACTCAGGCAGCATGTATGTTAATCATAAGTCTACGAAGCAGGAGGCAACTCAAACTCTCCATATGTTTGGAAGAATAACCAAACGGTGGAGGACACAACTCTATATAACGAGAAAAGATTCCTAAGGTCGTACTACATCCCATAGTCAGATGAACAAATGGACAGATGTGCTTTATCCAAGGGTGACTTATTATGCTGCCAATAAAGAAAATACTTTTCCCTTCCTCTTTTTGGGGTATATTTGATTTTTTGTTCTTTTCGATAATTTCGGAAAAAGAATAAAGGAATATTATGTTACAATGGAGGAATGAGTATTGAAAACATACAAGCTCAAGGCACAAGGACAAGACTAATGTTCTAGTAAAATGATACTCGGGAAAAATCCTTCGGCGGCCAAAGGTGTTAAAACACAGAAGCAAACTGTCACAAGGTTGTTGAATAAGGTATGCAAATGCAGTTGATAAAACACACAATGGTAACGTCCTTAGATGTAAGTTTAACGAGCCTAGAGAAGGTAAGCTTGGTGGTTTTTCATATTTAGAGAGTCTGAAAAAACATAAAAGGAGACTCTGCTGGGGTACCTTTTTCGAAAATAGTCTAGTCGGTTCGAAAAAGGGGTAAACTAGCATCGATTAGACGTCAATTCAAAACCATTTTAACAAGTGTGACAAGGACAAGATCACTCGGCCATTTTTTCACTTTTAAGGAGTCTGAAAAAAGATTAACTATGGACTCCGTCAGGAATATTCTTCTAGACCAATTTAACGAGTGTGAAAGAGTAAGGTCACTCGACGATCTTTTCAATTTTAGGGAGTCTGAAAAGAGATTAACTATGGACTCCGTGGGGGTTTCTTTTTCGTAAGTTTAGTCCCTCAGGCCCGAAAAAGGGATAAAATTATACCTGAGAGTACTCTT
Source organism: Picea engelmannii (assembly GCA_009831015.1). NCBI lineage: Eukaryota > Viridiplantae > Streptophyta > Pinopsida > Pinales > Pinaceae > Picea > Picea engelmannii. The sequence goes on from ML795846.1 coordinate 85,517, forward strand.
CTAAAGAATGGAAGTTCTATAGAGTATACCTTTGTTTGTACAGTTGACTTTCCGGACCGAAAAAATGGTAAACTACCGCCGGACAGATGTGACTTCAAATTTCAGTTTAATGAGCGTGAAAGGCCACAAGATCACTCGACAATCTTTTCATGTTTAGAGGGTTTGAAAATGGCTTAAAAGGAGACCCGTTATTTTTGGGAGTCCTAAGGGTGAGACAAAGAGCGAAGAAGAATCATGCAAATGAGGCTCAAACTCATATTCAGGAAAGACTATACAGACTCCCGAGCCTACAGTGTTTTAGAGACTACATGGACACCATAATGCAACCAGGACCTACCTAGGGCATCCATGTTCTAGTAAGCTCTACCGCCAAGTTGTGACACTTCTAAAGCAGATATGACGATTCTGTGTCACAACCTAATGGGATTGATCCTATAGCAGAGAAAAAAGACAACGAGACACAAAAGTCGGGGTAGTAACCTAACCTATATGCTCAAGTTGATTCTTGGAAAAAAAATTATGGACCGTCAAAATTTTCTCAAAACTCAAAAAAAAGTGTCCCAATACTCGATCGAATCCCTCCCATATAACTCCTGAATCACTCTAAATGGTTTTGGGTATAAAGAAACTGATAAGGGAGGCCAAAAAAGTGACAAAAAGAGGCCAAAAAGTCTATAAATAGAAGCTAGCAGCTCATTATCACCATTGCTGATTTGGAAATTGACTCTAGAGCCGAAAGACCCCCTTTGCTAAAAATGGTGATTCTAGGAGCTACAGTGGACGAAACGAACTTCCGCTTGGACCAAGTAAGTACAAACTCCCTTATCTAGCTATTTAATTCTTCAATTTTGTTTTTAAATTTGTTTTTTGGGTGGGTGTCGACCTTAAAAAGGTCGGCCCTAGGTACATGCGGGTTGTCTTTGGACAGGCCGCATGTACATTCGGGCAGAGTAAAGTCTGCCCGCGTGTACACGCGACTGTCGTCTCTACAGCTCGCGTGTACCCCCCTTTTGTGGAAAAAAAAAGAACTAAAGGGAAATTACTGACCCTCCTTTACGTTGTTATGTTGGCAGGATGTATGTCCAGTGGAGGGAAAGATAGCATGAAGCGATTGGTGAGTTGGTTGTGGAAGATCCGAATGTCGTGGCCATTTTGATGCAATGTGGTTTACTAAAGTTCTTCCTGTGTTCATTTATGTGAGTGCAACCAAGGCTACTGAATGCCTTGATTGACTACTGGCACCCTGATGCATAGGCCTTCATGCTAGAGGTGCAATCACTAGTGCCCACCACCGAGGATATCTATTTTTTGACTAGCCTCTCAAGCAGAGGGGAACCAGTCAACTTCAAGACGTTTCCTGCGAGACCGAGTAAGATATCGAAACTGATAGCCAAGCACTGTGAGGCTGGCATTGACCATGTGGGATCCCAGGTACCCATCAGTAAGATTACTAACCTATCTTTGTAGGCGATATTATTACTGATTGGGTGGATTACCAACTCAACAGCCTTGCATCAGGCGTCTCGCACATAGATGAACCGTGCTATCCAGTGCTTGAATGCACAGATTTTTTACTGGAGTACCACACTGCTCAAGTGCATGAAGGGGCAATTGAGATTGCCGACAGTGGACACAAAGGAACTTCAAGTTCAGGATGATTTTGTGTTCATTCTTCTTTGAGAGAGTTCTAAGTTTTAGTCCTTGGGTAGTAGTATGAGGACATCAGGCCTCTTTTCCTGTAGAGTGTAGATGGGCAGTATTACTGCCGCGACAGGGTGGTGGAAGGAACATTGAGTCCTTTGATGATGACTTCTTTGCGTGGCTGTCATGGAAGATCCCTATGATCGAGGATTACCCATATGCAGGGATAGATTTTTCTATAGATATTGAGATACCCGTGCCTCCTGGTGAGGAGCGAGGGGAGATGGGTAAGTCTCCACCTTTGTAGTTTTTGTTTTGTTTGCATATGTAATTTTTATGTCATTTTTGTTATATATATCATTTTTTGTATACTAGATTATTTGACGGGTATACATTTGTTGCATGCAGATGTGGGACCCGTGCGACCTGCCAATTATGCACGGAATAGGCGTCGTCCACGGCTAGAAGCCGCAGCTGCCACCACTGGGGGAGCAACAGTATCAGGGAACCTCCCAGCTAGGGAGGCTGAGACTCGAGAGGGTCCTCAGACGAGTTGAGTGGAACTTCACTGCACTATCTCGTATAGTCCCGATGGCATAGATAGAGGACCTGCCGCCATCCATGCAGCCTCATGTAGTGGGGGCACCTTGGACGTGGGTCCGACTGTTTATGCGTTTAGCCCGTGCTGTGGATGATTATAACAGGGTCCATAGGCCCTGAACCTATTTAGACTTTTTATGTGCCACGAGTACTTGTATATATTTTTTGAGGGCATAAGCCCTATGACTCGTTATTATTCCCATTTTTGAGGCGCTTGCATCCATCTATGTACTTTGGTTATTTTATGATGTTATATATATATATATATATATATATATATATATATATATATTTATCTTTTGTGTCTTATGGATCACGTGTGCAAAAATCTATTTACATGCTTATGTCAATGTTCTTTCATATGTGTGCAAGATGCCAATCTAAAATTTGATTAGCTAGAGTATCTGTAATTTGGTTTAATCTCCTAGGAACATGAAAATATGTAATATAATCAAAGTTTCGTTCTAAGAGACGTACCCTAATGAATCGTCGGTGTAAGGTTGGATCATGAACCCGGTATACTCTGTTTAGCTGAGACACAACTAGTTGAGCATCGAGATAGACCCAGAGATGAGAGATACCCAATGACAAAGCATCATGAAGCAACTCAATAACTACACTATACTCGACGACATTATTTGTGGTGTCGCCTAAGCATATACCTCCGAAAGATAACAACTGGCCCTGAGGTGTAAATATTACCCAAGCTGCGGAGGCAAGCCTCTGAGTGTGCTGAGTAGCCCCGTCTACATACCCAACGAACACCTCGGAATCACTTGACATCTGCCATTTTGATGAAAGATAACATCAATGACACGTCCATAACACTTAAAAGAAACTAAAAAGTAATAGTACAAAGACTATACATATGTTACAAAACGTTACCCACAGTGACCTGTATATGAGTAATACTTCTTGAGGTAGAGCCCATTTCTAGGCTCCGCCAAAGCATTCCCTTCAAAATCAACCAAACGATAAGCGCCCTTTTTTAATACCTCTTTTATGATGAAGGGTTTGAACCACATGGGTTTGAATTTTCCTGCCCCCAGGGGGTCCTTATCTTGGTCATAGACCAGGACAAGGTCACCTTCAGAGAAAATCTAAGGACAAACAGACCTATCATACTGACACTTGACCTTATTTTTTTGAGCCTCGTTGGCTAGGGCCGCATCACGATGCTGCTCATTGAGCTGCTCAAGGTGTACTAATCGTTCTTCAAGTGGAGAAGTGTCTGGCAATAATTGTACTGCCAATTTTAGAGATGGGATTTGACATTCGATGGGCAAGACTACCTCCATCTCGTAAAAGAGTTGAAAAGGTGAGAAATCGGTTGCAGTCTTAATAGATTTTCGGTAAGCCCATAATGCCGAGTATAACATCAAATGCCAATTTGACTTGGCTGAGTTGATAGTTCATTGTAGAATAGTCTTAAGAGTTTTGTTTATAGCTTCCACCTGCCCATTAGCTTGGGGGTAGTGAGGTGATGAATGCTCTTGCCATAACCCAAGATTTGATGTTAATTCGGTCATCATTTGGTTCTAAAAGTGACTGCCATGGTCAGTGACAATCTCTCTCCGGACGCCGAACCTTGCTATGATCTAGTTGAATAAGAAGAGAGCTGCAGTCTCTCCATCATCTTTAAATGTTGGCATAGCTTTGACCCACTTAGTGAAGTAGTCGACAACTACGATGATATAGTGGTGCCCCCTTGCTGACAGGGGGTTTCAAGTAGTGTAATCAATCCCCCACTTAGTGAAGGGACCAACTGTGATGACAGGAAACATAGGAGCGGGATGTGCCCTCATCTTCTAAGAGAAGATTTGGCACGGATGACACTTCTTGACCGATTCGATACAATCTTTGACAAGTGTCGGCCAGAAGTAACCTGCTCGCAGAATATTTTGGGCTGTTGCCAACCCAGACAAATGACCACCACAAGCTCTGATATGGAAATTGTTGAGCATGATGACGGCCTCCTCATGTGTGAGGCATCGATGTAAAATGCAGTCTACACCTCTCCGATACAACGTATCATCGAGTATGAGATAATTCTTAGCCTGATGGTGTATCCGCCGATGCTCGTCACGAGAAGCAGAAGTGGGGCACTTCAAAGTCTAGAGATAGATAAGTATATATCCATACCAAGGATCTGAAGATGTAATAAAAAACATATCTCCCTGAATAGGCGATTCTTCAGGCACAACGTCACCTGACTCAACCCGAAGTTTTGAAATAAGCTCTGCAAAGACCAATGACTTTTTGGACTTTGCTGAAATGAAGTCTAAGTCAAATTCTTAGAGGATGACTATCCATCTACTGATTTTTCCGCCTATAACCCGTCATGTCAACATATATTGGAATGGATTCACAACAGCAATGACAGTGGTCTTGCGAAACATAACATAATGATGGAACTGTTGAACAGCATGAATTGCTGCCAACACAAGTTTTTCGATATGGGAATAATTGAGTTCTAGTCCTACGAGGCCTTGGCTCAGGTAATAGATCATGTATTCGGAGAACAAATCATCTTCTTGAACTAAAACCATGCCTATGGTTGACTCTGCAGCAACCAGATATAATAAAAAATATTTGTTATGGTTAGGTGGTCGTAGCATAGGTGTGGTTGTGAGGGCGTGTTTTAATGGCGTTGAGAGGCTTCATCCTAGAAAAAAGGAACATCTTTCTTCTATAAATGCATAAATCCCTTGGTGATTTTGGCATAGTTGGCGATGAAGCATTGTAAGAAGTTCGCCTTGCCATGTAGCCTCTGAAGTTGTAGGATTGTGTGTGGGGGGGGCAACTAGATTATTGCCTCCACCTTGAGAGGATCGACCATGATCCCTGTTGTTGATATGATGAAACCTAACAATCCTCCTGATGTTACGCAAAATCTACACTTGTTTGGATTTAAGTGAATCCTAAAGTAGTGACAACGTCCGAAGATAAGTCTGAGGTATGTGGGATGATCTAATCTCTTGCGAGATCGTGATGCTAAATCATCTATGTAGGCCTTGACTATATGCTTGAGGGCATGAAAAGAAAAAGACATGGCTCGTTGGAATGTGGCTCCATCATTTTTAAGGCCAAAAGGCATCTTACGATATGTGAATGTACCCCATGGACAAATGAATGTCATTTTTTGTTGGTCTTCGAGTTTGATTTGGATTTTATTAGATCCCGAAAAACCATCCATGAAAGAAAAGGCTTCACAAACAGCACATTCATCAATGATCTGGTCAATGAATGGTGTTGGAAAATTATCTTTGGGACATGCCTTGTTCAAATCATGGAAATCGGTACATACACGAATCGTGCCATGTTTTTTATTGACCGGCACAGGATTTGACACCCATTGAGTCAAATGGATAGGATAGATAAAACCTTCCTTTAGCAATGTCTCAACCTCAATCTTGATGGCTACTGCTTTCTTGGGATTAACTGGATGAAGTTTCTGTCGAACAGGCTTGGCATCAAGATACGTTGTGATTTCCTATTCAACTATTTTTGGATCGATACCTGGCATTTCCTCATAAGACTAGGCAAAAATGTCGCGGAATTCTTTGAAAAGATTCGTGTAGATGTGAATCTCTTCAGGGGAGCAATCTGCTCTGACGAAGATGTTCTCCACGACTCCAGGGTTTCAGGAGATGTTGATTGGTATAGTTTCAGCGATAGTCTCCATATTTCCCTCAACATAAATTTGATGTGTAGCTAAGAGATTAATAGGACACGGATGACCTCCTGTCATGGTCATAGTGAATTCTCCTATTTCGATTCGGCTGAACTCTGGGAGAAAATATGATCTGTGATGAGGATCTTCCCAAGGTTTGTCTGGACTAGTCATTGCTTCGATTACTACTTCATCAGAAGGAAATACTAAGTCTAACGAATTAGCGTTAGCGAGAGAACCCTGATCCCAAATAGGCTCTAGAAGTGGATCTAACTCTTGTGCAGGATTCGAATCAGTGTTAGCTGAAGCTTGCTGGACTAAAGAGTATGCTACTTTAGCGGCAGACAAGGGCATGGACATGCCTGGGTGCCTTGTCTCATCCATCGTGGCTGATGGGGAAGGAAGAATCCATGGATCCTCAAAGTAAGTCGTGTGGAATGACGAAGCTTGAAAAATATCAACCTTATGGTGATTAGATATAAATTTGATATCATTGTGAGGAGGTGGGTAATCGAAGGTACCCATCAAGGATGGGCACAAACCAACTCCTATGTTAACGACACCTAGTTGAGGATTATCAATCATCGGGACCGTGGATGCCCCCAAAGCTGGGTAAGGTCTGGAGAAAGACAATTGATCAATGGTCACTATCAGGCCCTCGTGTGGAAACAACAAGACCCGGAAAATTGTAACGACCATGGCTTGCATAGCATAAGTCCAACTCCATATTAACAAGAGGTTATAGTCAAGGGGAGCATAGACTACCTCTACTTCGACACACACGGTTTTCCCTCCTAACTGCATAGGGAAAGAAGGAATGATTCCATGTGGTCGGAATGAATGACCGTCGAAAGCAGTAAGGAGAGTAGGTGATGGAGACAAAACGGGTTGGCCAATGGCATTACAACATGCTAACGACATAACACATGTCGAGGTGCCCTCATCGACCACCGTGCGGAAAATATTCCAAGTAAAAGTTTTCGTGGGATGAGCCACTACTATTTGAAATGCTACGTGGTAAGGCAGATGAGGTTTTAAGTTGGTTGTATCTAACATGATGGTACCCGGATTACAAGTCTCAGTAAAGCCCAAAGCAGTTAACAAGGCTTTCCTCTGAGCATGGTAGCTTTGGGAGACCTCCAAAGTAGACATCACACAAGGGGTTTGTGATAAATCTTCCACCACAGAGTAATTATGGGCGACCCTTCCATTTGGGTTGTGAGAAGATTTTTTAAATGCACCTTTTGGAATGCATGTCATTGTTTCTCCCAACGTCTTCTCAATCTGTAGAGGAAGAGATGGGAGATTAGCTTCTTTACCCTTCTCAGAAGCGCTTGGTTTACTATAATCGTGCATTCTAGTTGATATGAAAGCATCACCCCTAACCATATATACATTTGCGGATGAGGGATTGTTTAGAGGTGGGCAGGTTTCTTGGCTACCCCCTTCTGTGCTTGTAAAGGCTTGAGTTAGATTTTTCCCATGTTGAAAGGGATTAGTCAACACTACTTGTTGTTGCTGTGTGACAAATTTTTGGGCCTCTGCAAGTCAAGGACATAGATGGGTCGGGTGGTCTTCCGCGCACAAGTTGCATGGATACCTCACCTTCCATTTTTCAGTGTTGTCCCCAACAACAGTATCAGTGGGTTTTTTATCCCCCTTACCCTTATTTTGTTGTTTTTTCTTCCCTTCAGGCTACTGGATGGCCTTTGGGTTAGTCGACTGCACTGTGTGTACTTTCAACGTTTGGGTAGGGGGAGCAGCCAAAGCAGTAGTTTGGCTGGTCGATGTGTGTTGTATGGATAACTGTTGCAACTTCTTTGTCAATTGCTCAACGGAATTGGTTTGTGCTAAACCAACAATACCATCAACATGTGGTCCAACTCTTTGTCTAGTTTTATCCAGTATTGAATGTGGCACATCTGGCAAGATGTTGTATAATAAACTAGACTGAGAATAGATGAGCTCAAACTGTTGATCCCTCATGATGGCATCTTCTTCGGAGAAAACTATGGATGTCACGACGTCTTTGGATAACTGTGGGACCAAAGACTTAAGGAACCACTCAAGAAGGAATGCTGGTGGGACTGGTACCTTGATTAAACTCTTCCAGCGTCTCCACTCTCGGATGTGATCAGAGATATGGTCTGATGTTGTCTATTCAAAATTAGCGAGCAGCTCTGTGCCAGCGTCGTATCTCACAGGTAATTGGAAATGGTTAAGGAAAGCCATCGCTAGTTCACCTAAAGAAGAGTATCTTGAGCGATCGAGCCCGATGTACCATTTCACGACATTCCCAATGAGAGTACGTTGAAACAATCACAACTATACAGAGTCATGTTTCAATGAGTTAGATGAGCACCAAAGATGAAAGGTAGTCACATGATCACCTGTCTCTTCATTAGGCTTGTCCTCGAACTTTGGAATGTTCGAAGGCAACCTCATCGGCATAGGAGGCCAACGTGGATCATGACAAATGGGGTCATTCAACAACCTTGTCAAATATGGCAAGTGTAAAGTCGCCAGGAATGGTAGTTTGGGTTGTTGCTGATAACCTGGGAAAAAGGGGTCCTGGAGTTTGACTGGCACTAGGTTGCCAGGAAAAGTTTGGCTGCTGGCCCAGATTCTGGTAGAAACCATGGCCCTAGCCAGCGTACAGATTTTTCATATGTGGAGACATCATCGGATGATTTCCCAAAAAGGACATAGAGTGTTGGGCATGCATTGTATTCGAAGGACTTTGGGAAGGATTACCCCATGCCGGTCCCATGGGGATAGGCATAGTAGTTTGTCTGGGGTTCCATTGATTGTGGAAAGAATTAACCCAGATCAACATTACAGAGGAGGGAACGGATCCTTGTCCTGAATTCCAGGGTCCTGTTATGTTTTCCCCCTGTGTAGGAATAGTACCCTGTGTAGAAGTAGATTGTCAAAAAATGGGGTTTCCCCCAGTCGAGAAAGCGGTTGATGAGAATGTGTTGTTACCAAATGTTCTGTTCCAAGAAAATGTTGTCAAACCTACCAACATACTATGCGAAGGTGGTCCTTGACTCCCCACTCCAAATAAACTATTGTGTGTAGGTTGCCCGGCGGATTGCTGATGCGAGCCACCCAGTGAAGGGGACGAAGGAGGGATATGACCTCCTCCATAAGGAAAAGCATTAAAAGGGATAGGAGTGCCCCCCAAGTGACCTTGCAGAGGAGCACTAGAGCTCCCTACCCCCAGACCCAAAGTCTGTAAAGTGGAGTAGGATAGTACAGGACTTGTACCTGAACTAGGCATACCGTATGAGAACAGAGGGCCTGTCGCACTAGGTGTGAAGGGGTTTGTGGTCGCCGCCAAAGATGGGTTCGTTCCACAGTGCGAAGTATTTCTGGCTAAGACCATTGTAGCTTGGACTGATGATGATGGGTTCGAAGATGACTCTCCTGTGGTGACAACCGTGGTGGGAATTGAAGAATTCCTAGAAGAAGTAAAACATTTGTTTCCATTGCTGTGTGAGGCACTGTCTGGTGCTCGTGAAATTGAATTGGTACAATAAAAGGTGTCAAGATATCAGTGGTTGAGGATTCAACCGAGCCAAGAGTGGTTGCTTCAAGGTTCAAAAAAGTTGATTCCTCCGGGGGTTGTTCGGGCACAATGGTTTGTAACATGGTCGCTTCAAAAGACCCTTGTTGGTCTAGCTTCCACCTTAATGGTGGCGGGGGTGGCTCCAGTCTAACCAGGGGTAGGCCAAGAAACCTTCATGACTGGCGGAGCTCGGGATCCTCCATTGTGTGAGAAGATCCAATAAACTCTAAGGTATTCTAAACGCTCAAAAGTAACACACACTAAGAAAAAAGTCCCTAGAAGATAAGACAAACAAACACTAGATTAATTGGAAGAACAGTTACAACAACCAACACTAGAGCAACTTACTGGTGCAAGTGCAACTCGAATACGAAAGCACCCTCTGGGTATGCTCTGCAAAGCATGGCCCGATGTTTGTCCTAGGTATTTCCGTATACCCCCGCAGTCACCTATGTATGTCCCTAACAAAGATTGGCAACTAGGTTTCCAGCATGCAAACAGTCACCAGGTGGGTACAGTCGAAAGTCGGTTACACCACAATGAGTAGGGTATCGAGCCTGAAACCTGTCAAGGGTATCGAGATAAAATGGTCCAGAAGACAACTGAGGACCTCGAACGTATTCAAGACCCACGAAGCCCCGTGGCAAATGCAAATGATGGAATCCCAAAACAAGCCCTCTATATGTGTTCTCCACTACGATTGGTCTGGCTTTGGAGGGGTTATCTCCGCTACCTTTCTGCACGTGACCTCGTGTTTATCCCCTGTGTTAGAGAGGGGTCCCATATAAATTCCAAGAAACTGGACTTAGACACTCCCTATCTCAGACCCCAATGTTTGATTTAAAATGGCCTTGAAGAGTTTCCTCTCCAACCTAATCCAAGGCCCTAGTCCTGAACTAGTTTGTGAACCTTACAAACATAAAAAGTCTAGTAGATTTTAAATTTAGTGTTACTTTTATGGATTTGTCTTACTTCAAGGGGTATGAGGGTGAAACTAATTATGTGTAAAATACGAAAGCAAAAATGAATAACAAAGCTGGAAACAAAACTTTTACTGAACGCAAAATTTCGACAACTTTTCAAAAAATATTTTTAATTTTTCTAAGATTTTGGACAACAAACTCAAAGGAATTTCACTCGACTACGAGCTACTTATGATCTAAGTGAACTGCAAAAACTTATGAAATAAAAGACTTTTCCCTAGCTAATGATGTAGAAACACACTCTTCAACCAAAGAAGAAAATGAAAAGATTTTTTTTTATTTAAGTGCTAGTAAAGCAAGAAAGGGAAAATACCGACAAGAAAAAAACCAAGAAAAACAATTCTGGCTTAAAGCGCAAATCGCAAAGAATCAGATTAAAAAATCACACAATAGCAATTATAAAAACAATGACTCTCACGCTTGTCTAAAAACCGTAAAAATTTATTTTTATTTTTTATTTTTTCTAACAACGTTTTAAATGAGAAAAAGTAAGCTAAGGGTAAAAATAATCCTAAGCTATTGACTGTTCAAACAAAGATTCAAACACCTAAGAGGAATACTTCTTATCAAAGGAGGGGATGACTGCCCCACCCTGAACAAAAAGTAGCCTGTACAAGAACGCGACTATCACTCAAACAGAACGCGTGCGAATGCGTGCTGAACAACAATAGAGGGCATGTACATGCAGGCTGACCTTGTACAGGCTGCATGTATATCTAAACTCTAAGAAAAAATATGAAAACAAACAGACCAGACCAGGAAGAGACCTCTGGTATTGATAACCAGGATCCCTTGAAGGCTTGGATACTCTTTCTAACAGAAAAACAAATAATGAAAGGAAAAATAATAAGGAAAAAACAATATGAGATAGGACTGTTAGCAAACAAGACTCAGACAGAATTTCAGAAAACCCCCTGAGAATGTGTGATTCTGATAGGGAAGAGGAGGACTTCCTCTGAGGTTCTCTGAACTCCTACACACTATTTCTACCTCTACATCTAGCGTTCACACATGGGCTGCAAGAGGATAGGGCGCGCGTACACGCGTGCAGGCCTTGTGCAGGCCACGTGTACCTCTGTGGGTCCCAAAAAACACAGCCAAGCAAAAGTCAGGGAAAGATGGTATGGAAAACCAGACTCCCTGCTAGCTCAAACCTTACAGAAATGAAAAGAAAAGACAGGTAAGAAAAACTAGTCTTTAAACTACCCAAAAACTAAATAAAATTCCAAGAACCCTAGAGAGTCTTCCCCAGTACGGTCGCCAATTCTTTTGTTGGGAAAAACACCCTACGGACTAGAAAATAGAGTTTAGACTTTGCATGCAGATATGAACGAATATAAATTACTTTCTACCTTCATCCCTAGATTTAAATCCCCTTTTCTTATTAAATGCATGGAAAGATCAACCTACCTCGTTACCGGCGTTTGATGTTGATCCTCCATTGTGCTTGATTACTTGTTCGCAATGCTCCTTCCAAAGCTGACGTGCATTCAAGACAAGCAACAACTATGCATGCATGCTACTTCTATACTAACAGGTTAGAAATCAAACATAAACTAATCAAACCATAGAAATTTCATGAATTAGGACGGGAAAAGCATTCTCTTTATTACTTAAAATGAGTCAACCTACAAAAGTTGAGACCGGCCACCGATCCTTGAACCTGATACTGGGATCCTCTTCTTTTGTCCTTCAACTTCTTTGCTTTAAATCTCCTTTGGCATTAGGAAAGGATAAAGGGTTGGGACAATGGAATACGTAAATGGGCAGAGTTTCTTTGCTATATTTTTCCCTCCTTCAAATGGTACCCCTACCCCTTCTTTTATAGGCTAGAAGGAGCTAGGTATTTGGATGAACCCTCGGCCATGCATGGTCGGGAGTTTCAGTTAACTCACCCATAGCTTTTTGTTCTGTCGACAACTTTCCTTTTTTCATGCTTTTGTCGATCCACGCGGGATGTTTTGGGTCAGCCAGTGTGTACACGTGTGCAGTAATGGGTTAGGGCACGTGGGCCTTTACACAAGAGGATTTTCAAAGAGTTGTTCAACAGTGTTTTTGGCAAAGAAAGGATATGAGTTGGCCTGATGCCAGGTAAGCATGTGTGGTGCAATTTAGGGTTATAAAACCTATAGGGGCTTCACTTCCATCCATCTTCATCTTCATCTCAATCCCCCCTAGGGTCACTAAGATCGCCTCCCTAGAGTGACCTAGTAACCCTTGAAGTGTGAGACCTACATTGAGGTGACATTGGGTGTAGGATTCCCAAGTTCTATCACTTGTTCCATGGTTGGGTTAGGAGTTTCCCAACCTACAACTTGCGCTATAACAATGTGCACTTTAGAAGAGTTGGAGAAACTTCAAAAGAAAGATATGTTGTTACTACAACAATTAGATCAATATAACAACCATGAAGATTATAAAAAAGACTCTATTATAATATAAAGAACAAGAGACCAAAAGATTGAAGACTGAAGTTTGTAATCTAACAAAAGAAATGAAAAAATTGAAGATGTATGACAAACTCAATAAATGCACAAAATACTTATAAGAAACAAAAGAATTGGTCAACACTCCAAAGCCTCAACTTGAGGAAGCTAAAAAAATTGAAGAAACCCTGAAGAGCCAGTTGACTAAAAAGGAAGAATCATACCACGTGTTGGAATTGGAAGTCATCAACCTCAAAAGGGTTCAACTAGAAAACAAGGAAGAAATCAAAATCTTGAAAAATGAAGTTGTTGATCTAACAAAATAAATAGAAGAGTTGAATACATATGAAAAAACTAATAAATGCAATATAAATTTTAACTACTTCATATAATATTAAAAGTCAAAACTAATATATTTCTATCATATTGTGTCTCCATTGTGTAAAATCTCATGGCTACAACCTGATCGATTCATGGAGGTATGGATCCACATTGTATGAATGATGGCCATACCCTTAGTCAATGCTTCCATGGATCCACAGTGTATTGGTCGGTGACCATGCTTTAAGTCCATTTTGTACTAAGCATGGGTATGCCTACCTCAAGATGATTCATATATATTTTGTTTGATGATTTTTTGAAGCTTACATCTATCTCTCTTATTCTAGCACCCTCGGCGCACATCATTTTGTAAAAAGTTTCGTCCATCAGTGTTTTTCTGACCTCACACTTTAGGGGGGAATATGTTACATGAAAAATTATCACATGTAAGTGTTTCACCTTGGTTTTGCATCCCCAACACCATGGAAAACAATTTTTTATGTTCCCTTGTTGTCAAAGAGAAGAAAAAAACATTTTCTAAAGGTCGAACACATAACCTTCCCCCTTGTTTTTAGCTTAGTTGGAGCACTGATGCCCCCCTGCCATGGCTCAGGGAGTGTCACCCCTTGAGTGATACCCCTTACTAGACTAGTAGGGAGTGTCACTAATTCCTCTTTCCAAGATTATAGGGAGCGTCAGTCTTGTTAGGGTGGTTTTAGCCAATCCCACCTTATTTTATTGGTTGACTCTAATATTCTTCTGGTTGTTATAATTGAAGGATGACTCATAAGCTTGAGTCTCTCCTTTTTGGGTAATCAATCCTAACTTATGGAGGAAAGATCTAAACCTTCCCTTGATATTCAAAGTTGGTTAAACCTCCCAAAAACTCTATATAAACAAGGTCACTCAAGGGTAAAAGAGATTAGAGGAAGTTAATATCTGAAGCATAGAAAACCTCTAGTTCATTCGTCAACATACAATAAGGGGCTAGATAGGAGAAGCATTGGAAGAGGCTTCCTCAACATCAAGATGATTGTAATTGTTTTCCATTGTTTCTCATGAATATAATCTTGGCCTATTCCCATAATTTTGTCTCATTTAGTTTACATATGAATGCCATGATTTTTTCATCTAGTTAGATTTTCTTTCATCTAACTTTGTGCAAGTATTAGTAGAGGAAGATCATTCTATCTAAGTGCAGTAAGATTGTGATCAAGATAGGAATGTATCCAATGCTGGAGAAATAAGGAGAAGTAAGGTCAACCTTCGAATAAGGTGAACCTTTATTTCCTTTTCTCTCTTCTCATTTTCATGAGTAAATGGACAGAAACAAAGGATGCTAGTGTCCACTTGCTCTATATTTTCTTAGATGAAGAAAACCGGGCTAAGGGGAGCTTAACCTGTCTGTGGGTTAATATTTCTCACAACATCCATTTCTATACATATTTTTTCTCTCCATGATCTACCTTCCAATGGTTAAATAATTTCCTGAATGAACCTGCTCCGATACCAATTTTTGGAAATACTGAGGGGGGTTGGGGGGCAGTGAATCAATATTTATCAGTTATACCACTTTTAACCACAATATATAAAATTCAACTTTATCATCAATACATCATCAATGTATCATATATTTTTTTATTCAATATATCATGACCATATAATCATAATCAACATCACATCAACAAAATCACATCAAATACACAGTACATCGGAATTTACGTGGAAACCCAAATGGGAGAAAAGCATGGAATGTTTTTATATATATATAAAAGAATACATTCATTGGAGGAAACAACTTCCCAATTTTCCAACTATAATTGGAAGAAGGATCCAACCCGCTATTTACAGGCTCCAACCT